>BQNB010004356.1:21425-108389 GCA_026074375.1 Tanacetum coccineum | reverse complement strand
ATTAGGAAAATATTTAGTTTCCTAATACAATTAAGATTCCTTTGTAAGTCTTATGGACTCTCTATATAAAGAGATCCCTAGACATAATTTATGTGTATGATTGTGTGTACACCTAAAATTTGTGTGTATCCTATAGGTGTGATGTAGACATCTAGTGTTTTTAGCCTCAAGATCAAAGTGTCTTTGATCCTGTTACAGTTAGGTAATCATTCTATACTGATCATATAGAATTAGGGCTTGATGTCTGAATGTAAAAACCTTGTGAAAATAACATTGTTCTTTATTTATATTCCGCTGCGTATTTATGTTCTTTGTTATTCTCGATCCTAGGAGTTTAAACGGTTCTTAATAATTGTTGGGATTAAAAGACTTCTTGATGATCTTAGAGTTACTGCTGCTCAGGTTAGAGTTACTGCTGCTAAGCATAAATTAGTGCTGTTAGTAATCTTAATGAAATATATGCTAAGTAGTTAGTACTACTAGTGTAAGTTACTACTGCTAGTGTATGTTACTAATGCTAGTTTCTACTGCTAGTGTAACTTAGTACTGCTGATGAAGATTGAAGAAAACTTTCTAAGTAGTTAATACTGCTTGTACACAGTTAATGTTGCTGGTACAAAAGTTACTACTGCTAGTGTATGTCACTAATGCTAGTTTCTACTGCTAGTGTAACTTAGTACTGCTGATGAAGATTGAAGAAAACTTTCTAAGTAGTTAATACTGCTTGTACACAGTTAATGTTACTGGTACAAAAGTTACTACTGCTAATGTTCAGAGTTAATGTTGCTAGTACAAAGTTACAACTGCTGAAAGATTAAGACTGCTGAAAGAGTTTCTACTGTCAAGGGATGGATAAAGACTGCTCAGAGAAAAGATAAAGATTGCTTATGAGATATGTATAAGATATTTTTGTAAAAGATACATATAAGTTATTTGTTTAGAAGATCATGATAACTTAGGAAAATATTATAAGCCGGTTAGGACTCTTTGGTGTATAAAAGGAGGTCCTATGGTATAGAGTTCTATGTACCAAAAATGAGTTATTCATAGAATTATCATAGCTTTAAGGTTTTGTAACCCTAATACTAGTTAGAGTATTCGTATTAATATATTGAAGCTTTTGTTTGTTAATCTGAGTGTTCATTAGAATTACTGTTTCATTGAAGAATTCTTCTTATATTAAAGATTAGATTCAGCATAATCTTTAGTATTATCAAACAAAGTTTCTATCAGAGTTGTGTAGGATTTATCTTGCATAACTAAACCTTACACAAGCTAAGGAATTCAAGATCCATTAAAGTAGGATCAACAGACATGGATCAAGACTCAGTACATATGGTGGCTGCATCAAAACTGCCTATGCTTAAAACTCCCTAATCTCTATAGGAAGTCATAGAGAATGGTAATGCACCTTTAATAACAAAACTTGTTGAAGGTGTTGAGACTATAATTGCTCCTGCAACTGCTTAAGAAAAGGCAAAAAGGAGGTTATAGTTGAAGGCAATAAGCACTTTATTGATGGGAATCCCTAATGAACATCAACTGAAGTTTAACTCCATCAAGGATGCCAAGTCATTGCTGCTGGCTATTGAGAAGAGGTTTGGAGGGAATGCTGCTACTAAAAAGACTCAGAGGAATCTTCTAAAGCAGTAGTACAAAAATTTTACTGCATCTAGCTCAGAGGTGTTAGATCAAACCTTTGATAGGCTTCAAAAGCTTATCAGTCAGTTAGAGATTCATGGTGAAACTATCTCACAAGAAGACGTGAATCAAAAGTTCTTAAGAGGTCTGTCACCAGAATGGAACACACATACCGTTGTGTGAAGGAACAAGCCCGAGATAGATACATTAAGCTTGGATGATCTTTACAACAACCTAGAGATCTATAAACCAGAGGTCAAAGGGACATCAAGCTCAAGCACAAACACATAAAATGTAGCCTTTGTGTTCTTAAACAGCACTAGCAGTATAAATGAAGCAGTTAATACTACTCATGATGCTACAACTACTAGCACTCAAGCTACTGCTGTTAACTCAACAACAATTGACAACTTAAGTGATGCTGTCATCTGTACTTTCTTTGCAAGTCAACCAAATAGTCCATAACTTGACAACAAGGACTTGCAACAAATTCATCCTGATGATTTAGAAGAGATAGATTTAAGGTGGCAGATGGCTATGCTAACAATGAGGGAAAGGAGATTCTTGAAGAACACTGGAAGGAAGTTTTTTGTGAATGGTACTGAGACCATTAGATTTGATAAGTCTAAGGTGGAGTGTTGCAACTGCCATAAAAAGGGACACTTTGCAAGGGAGTGCAGGGCTCCAAGGAACAAAGAAAACAGGAATAGGGAGAACACAAGAAGTGTGCCAGTAGAGATAACTACTTCTAATGCTTTGATCTCATGTGATGGTCTTGGTGATTATGATTGGAGTGATCAAACAGAAGAAGGCCCAACTAACTTTGTACTTATGGCTTACTCTTCTATAAGTTCTAACTCTGAGGTATCTACTAATTCAAACTATTCATCATCTTGTTTAGAAAATGTTAAAATTTTTAAAGAACAAAATAAACAACTATTAAAAGACTTAAGGGCATCTAATATAAATGCAATTACTTATAAAATATGTTTAGAGTCTGTAGAAGCAAGACTTCTAGAGTATAAGAAAAATAAGTCTGTTTATAAGGAAGATATCAAGGTCTTAAAATGTGAGTTTCATTTAAGAGAAGTAGCCATTACAAAGCTTAGGAGGAAGTTAGAGATGGCTCAAAAACAAAATGATAAAATTCAGCTAACAATAGAAAATTTTGAGAATTCATCTAAAAACTTAAGCAAACTACTAGATTGCCAGATAGTTGATAAGTGCAAAGCAGGTTTTGGGTATAATGTTGTTCCACCTCCCTATACAGGAAACGTTATGCCTCCAAAACATGATTTGTCATTCTCTAGTCTAGAAGAGTTTATAAATGAGCCTATAGTTAGTGAACCTACAGTTAAGATGCCTATAGTTAAGACTAGTGAAGCTAAGGCTAGTGCAGACAAGCCTAAAGCAGTTAAGAAGAATAATGGTGCTCCAATTATTAAGGATTAGGTGTCTGATAGTGAGGAAGATGATGTGCCTTAGGCAAAGAAAGAGAAGAAAACAGTTAAGTCTAGTTTTGCTAAAATAGAGTTTGTTAAATCTATAGAGCAAGTAAAATCTCCTTGGAAAACAACTGTTAAACAAGGTAATCAAAATAGGCAGAATACACATAGTCCTAGAGGAAACCAAAGAAACTAGAATTATATGATGTCTCAAAGATTAGGACGTAATTTTGAGATGTTTAACAAAGCTTGTTATGTATGTGGAAGTTTTGATCATCTGTATTATGATTGTGATAGCCATTAGAGACAATCTAATATTAAAAAGATGGTAAAACCAGTGTGGAACTATACTCAAAGGGTGAATCACTAGAACTTTTCTAGAATGACTCACCTTAGTCCTGAAAGGAACATGGTTCTAAAAGCAGTATTAATGAGATCTGGCCTAGTATCACTTACTACTGCTAGACCAGTTAATACTGCTCAACCCAAAACAACACTGAATAGTGCAAGACCAATGACAAATGTTTTTAATAAAGCACATTCAACTGTTAGAAGGACCATTAACAACCAAAATGCAACTAAAAATAGTAATTTTAATAAGAGGGTTAATACTGTTAGTTGTAAGAATGTTAATACTGCTAGGCCAAAAGTAGTAGTTAATGCTGCTAGGCCAAAAGCAGTACTTAATGCTGTTAAGGGAAACCAGGTTAATGCTGTTAAGGACTCAGCCTTTTGAGTTTGGAAACCAAAGACTAAAGTAATATACCATGTTTCTAAACACAACAATGCATCAACCATTCTAAAAAGGTTTGATTATATTAATGCATAAGGCAGATCTAAGTCAGTGATGGCTTATGTCCCCAAAAGAGATTAATTTTCTTACCTTATGTGTAGGGCAATCCACAGCAAGATTTTGAGGAGAAGGGAGTGATTGACAGTGGAATCTCAAGGCATATGATAGGGAACATGTCCTATCTTACTAACTTTGAAAAAATTGATGGAGGATATGTTGCCTTTAGGGGTAACCCTAAATGAGGGAAAATCACAGGAAGAGGTACAATCAAAACTGGTAATTTAGATTTTGAGAATGTATATTTTGTAAGAGAATTACAGTTTAACCTCTTTAGTGTGTCACAAATGTGTGACAAAAAAGAATAGTGTTCTCTTTAATGACACTGAATGTATTGTTTTATCTCCAAACTTTAAGTTAACTGATGAAAGTCATGTTTTACTTAAAGTTCCTAGAAAGAACAATATGTATAGTGTTAATTTAAAGAATATTGTTCCTAAAGTAGGTCTAACTTGTTTTTTTACAAAAGCCACATCTGATGAATCTAAACTTTGGCATAGGAGACTTGCACATATAAATTTAAAAACTATGAATAAACTGGTTAAGGGAAATCTTGTAAGAGGTTTATCTTCAATTTTTTTTGAAAATGATGAAACCTGTGTTGCTTGTCAAAAGGGAAAGCAACATAGAGCTTCTTGTAAGTCTAAAATAGTAAGTTCAATCAACCAACCTTAACATTGTTGACATTTATTTGTTTTGTAAAATTTGAAAAAAAAAAACAAAGATTAATGAGTGTATTTCGTTGTCATATTGATTAAGAAGTTTATTAATTATATTATATACCAAACTCATATATTATTACATATTCAAACAATCTACTAAAAAAAAAATAACCCATTTTTAACTTTAAAATTATAATCACAATAATTTTTTTTTTTTTTTTTTTTTTTTTTTTTTTTTTTTTTTTTTTTTTTTTTTTTTTTTTTTTTTTTTTTTTTTTCCGCCTATTTTTTTTTTTTTTTTTTTTTTTTTTTTTTTTTATCCCCCCCTTTAACATGACAAATTATATGAATCATTTTTTTGAAGAAAACGCTATAAGTAGAGAATTTAGTGTAGCTAGAACTCCTCACAAAATGGAGTAGTTGAGAGGAAAAATAGAACACTAATTGAGGCTGCTAGACAATGCTAGCTGATTCTATGCTACCTAATACTTTTTGGGTTGTTTATATATATAAATTTTTTTTTTTTTTTTTTTTTTTTTTTTTTTAAAATTTTTTTTTTTTTTTTTTTTTTTTTTTTTTTTTTGTTTTTTTTTTTTTTATTTTGTTTTTCCCCCCCCCTTTTTTTTTTTATACAGTTAATTGCTTGCTATGATTCTGCAAAATATATTATTAGTAAACTATGACTCATAAACAAAACCTCTTATGACCTTTTTTCTTGGTGAAAAACCAGCTTTAGGCTTTTAGAAGACCATTTGGGTGTCATGGTTTAATTTTCAATACCCGTAGATACTTAGGCAAGTTTAATGGTAAGGCTGATGAAGGATTCTTTGTTGGGTACTCAATCAATAGTAAAGCATTTAGAGTATTCAACAGTAGAACTAGGATAGTTGAAGAGAACCTGCATGTTTAGTTTAGTAAGAATACACCTAATATTGCAGGAAGTGGACCAAATTAGCTTTTTGATATTGATGCACTAATAAAGTTAATGAATTATAAGCCAGTTATTACAGGAAATCAATCTAATGGTAATGCAGGTACAACAGCATGTGATGATGCAGGTAAAGCTAGAATGGAGACAGTACATGGCAAAGATTACATTCTGCTACCATTGTGGCCTGTTGATCTACTGTTCTCTCAAAGTTTAAAGAGTTCTCCTGATGCTGGATTCAAACCTTAAGGAGATGATGAAAAGAAAGTTACTAAAGAACCAGGAAAAGAAGGTGGTGATTCAAGTAAAGATAGTGAACGTAGTGATCAAGAAAAGGAAGATAATGTTAATAGCACTAATAATGTTAATGCTGTTAGTTCAACTGTTAATACTGCTGACATAGAAGTTAATGATGTTGGTGCAAAATCAAGCATTAAACTTCCAGATGATCCAAATATGCCTGAATTGGAAGATATTGTTTATTCAGATGATGATGAAGATGTTGGTGTAGAGGCTGACATGAATAATTTAGATGCATCTATGCCTGTCAGTCCTATTCCAACTACAAGAATACACAAAGATCATCTAGTTGAACAAATTATTAGAGACTTGAATTCAGCACCTCAAACAAGAAAAATGACAAAGAATTTGGAAGAACATGGTTTGTTTAGTTCAGTTCAGCAAAGAACAAATCATAAAGACTTTCAGAATTGCTTGTTTGCTTGCTTTTTATCACAAGAAGAACCCAAAAAGGTAATTCATGCATTGAAGGATCCAAGTTGGATAGAAGCTATGCAGGATGAGCTTCTAAAATTCAAATTATAAAAGGTTTGGACCTTTGTGGATTTACCAAATGGCAAAAGGGCTATTGGGACTAAATGGGTTTACAGGAACAAGAAGGATGAAAGAGGCATTGTGATAAAGAACAAAGCAAGGTTGGTTGTTCAAGGGTACACACAAGAAGAAGGGATTGACTATGATGAAGTCTTTGCCCCTATTGCCAAAATTGAAGCAATTAGGCTATCTTTAGCTTTTGCCTCATTTAAAGACTTTATGGTGTACCAGATGGATGCCAAGAGTACTTTTCTTTATGGTAAGATTGAAGAGGAAGTCTATGTTTGTCAACCACCAAGATTTGAAGATCCAAACTTTCCTGACAGAGTATACAAAGTAGAAAAGGCACTTTATGGACTGCATCAAGCTCCAGTGTTGGTATGAAAAACCATTGTCAATTATTAGTTGGACAATGGGTTTCAGAGAGGGAAAAATTAGACAAGACTTTTGTTTATCAGAAGGGGACAACGTGATATTATGTTAGTTCAAGTGTAGTAGATAATCATTTTTGGCGCTTACAATGATGTTATTATGCATGAGTTTGAGAAGATGACTGCATAAGAAGTTTTAGATGAGGTCTTTTAGGGGAACTTACATTCTTTCTAGACTGCAAGTAAAGTAGAAGGATGATGGAATTTTTATCAGTCAAGGACAGTATGTGACTTAAGATTTGAAGAAATTTTGGTTTTACTGATGTCAAGACAGCATGCGCAACTATGGTAAATCTCAAAAGGCTCTGGCTCAAGGAGAAGATGGTGGAAGAAGTGGATGTTTCTTTATTATAGGAGCATATGATGGTTCATTGATGTATCTTACTTCTTCAAGACCTAATATTATGTTTGCAGTGTGTGCCTGTGCAAGATACCAAGTCAACCTAAAAGTGTCACATCTTCATGCTATGAAAAGAATTTTTAGATACTTAAAAGGTCAACTTAAATTGGGCCTTTGGTATCTAAATGATTCACCTTTTGATTTGGTAGCATACACTGATAGTGATTTTGCTAGAGCAAGTCTAGATAGGAAGTCTACAATAAGAGGTTGTCAATTCCTTGGGTGTAGATTGATTTCATGGTAGTGCAAGAAGCAGACTGTGGTTGCTAATTCCATAACAGAGGTTGAATATGTAGCTGCTTTAAGTTGCTATGGCCAAGTGCTTTGGATTCAAAATCAATTGCTTGATTATAGGTATAACTTTATGCATACAAAGATCTATATTGATAATGAGAGTACTATATGCATAGTTAAGAACCCTGTTTTTCATTAAAAAATAAAGCACATTGAGATTAGACATCACTTTATCAGAGATTCTAATGAAAAGAAGCTAATTCAAATGATCAAGATTCATACTGACTAGAATGTTTACAAAAGCATTTGATGTAAGTAGATTTCAATATTTAATTGCTAGTATTGGAATGCTCAATCTTTAAAGTCTTGATTATGAAAATGGTGAGGTAAAAAGAATTGAGAGAATTGGTGAGAATAAAAACAGAAAGAGAGTTGTGTGATAAAAACAGACAGAGTGATTTAGTGAGTAAAAGAATTAAGAGAATTTGTGAGTTGAAAAACAGAGAGAGAGATGTGTGAGATAAAAACAGATAGAGTGATTTGGTGAGAAAAAGAATTAAGAGAAGTGGTGAGAATAAAAACAGAAAGAGAGTTGTTTAAAAAAAAGAGAATTGTGAGTAAAAAGAATTGAGAGAAATAAAAAACAGACAGAGAGATTTTGTGAGCTAAAATGTTAATTTGTTGATGGAAAAGATAATTAGAATGGAATTAGAGTTAAAGTTGATGATTCAAAGTTAATACTGCTAGGCATAAACTTAATATTGCTGGTATAAGTTAATGCTGCTAGGCATAAACTTAATACTGCTGGTATAAGTTAATGCTGCTAGGCATAAACTTACTACTGCTGTTGAAAGTTAATGCTGCTAGGCATAACTTACAACTGCTGGTGAACGTTAATGTTGTTGAGGGTAGTTTCATAAATACTTCGATTAAGGGTTTCATTCACTCATTTAATCGATTTCATTCAATCATATACTCTCTAAACACAAACCCTAACTCAATTTCATTATTCATCATCAAAACCCATCACAATGATGACCCTAAAGTTTACTGATTTACATAATATGGTTGCATTTTTGACTAAATCTGCTGAAAGTAAAGTGTTTGAGCAGATAGTGGATTTTCTAAATGCAAATCCCATAAGATATGCCTTAATGATCAATCCCACTATACATGCTTCGTGCATTAAACAATTCTAGGCTATTGTCAAGATGAAAACTGTCAATGGGAATGTTCAGTTACAAGCCCTAGTGGATGGAAAGAAGATTATCATAATTGAAGCAACTGTAAGAAGAGATCTTCAATTGGAATATGCTAAAGGTATTTATTGTCTACCCAATGCTGATATCTTTGAACAACTTACACTAGTGGGGTTTGAAAAACTTTCTCAGAATCTTACATTCTATAAGGCTTTCTTTTCTCCTCAATGGAAATTCCTTATTCATACTGTTTTGCAATGCCTAAGTGCTAAGACTACTACATGGAATGAATTTAGTAGCACTATGGCTTCTGCAATTATCTATTTTGCCACAAACCAAAAGTTTAACTTTTCCAAGTATATTTTTATAGTATGGTGAAGAACTTAGATAATGCTAGTAAATTATTAATGTATCCAAGGTTTATACAAGTCTTTTTGGATAATCAACTAGAAGGGATGGAACCTCACAACAGGACTTATATTGCACCTTCTCACACAAAGAAGATTTTTACTAACATAAGAAGGAAAGGAAAAGACTTTTCTGGTAGAGTAACACCATTATTTCCAACAATGGTGGTTCAAGCTCAAGAATAAATAGGTGAAGGTTTAGCAATGCCAACTGATCCCCATCACATACCCATCATTACTCAACCTTCATTATCTCAACCTCAAAGGAAACAAAAATCTAAGAGGTCAAAGAGAAAGGAAACTGAGGTATCTCAGCCTAGTGATCCTACAAATGTAGCAGATGAGGCTGTCAATGAGGATCCTAGTATGCAACTTAAGGAATTGATGGATTTTTGTACCAGATTGCAACAAAGAGTACTTGACTTGGAGAACACAAAGACTGCTCAAGCTTAGGAGATTGCAAGTTTGAAACTAAGAGTCAAGAAGTTAGAGAAGAAAGTAGGGTCAAGAACTCATAAGCTCAGAAGATTATACAAGGTTGGTAGATCTGCAAGAGTAGTTTCCTCTAATGAAGCTAGTTTAGGTGATTAAGAGGATGCATCCAAACAGGGGAGGAAAATTGATGATATTGATGCTGATGCTGGAATTACCTTAGATGGTACTCATTTTGATGCTGATACAGATTTGTTTGGAGTAAATGACTTAGATGGTGATGAGGTGGTTGTTGAAAGTGAAGTTACTAATAAAGCTGGTGAAAAGAGAAATATTGTTGAGGAAGCAGTTGCTTTTACTGATGTTGTTACTATTCCAGTTAGTGCTGCTACAATAACTAATGTTGAACTTACTTTGGCTCAAACACTGGCAGAGTTAAAGAGTGCAAGACCCAAGACAAAAGGGGTTGTTATGCAAGAGCCAAGTGAATTAACTCCAACAATATCTTTACAACTACCATCATAGGCTAAGGGAAAGGATAAGGGTAAAGCAAAGATGATAGAACCAGAGAAGCCTTTGAAGAAGAAAGATCAGATTAAGTTTGATGAAGAAGAAGCTTTAACACTACAAGCAGAGTTTGATGAAGAAGATAGGCTTGTAAGGGAGAAATCTCAACAAGTAAAAGAAGCCAACATTGCTTGGGATGACATTCAAGCAAAGATAGATGTTGACTATCAACTGGCTGAAAGATTGCAGGCACAAGAACAATAGGAGTTGACAATTGAAGAGAAGTCTACTTTGTTTATACAACTCTTAGAGAAAAGAAAGAAGCACTTTGCTACTAAAAGAGTAGAAGAGCATAGGAACAGACCACCTACAAGAGCTTAACAAAGGAGTATTATGTGTACTTACCTAAAGAATATGGCGTGATGGAAGCCCAAAGACTTAAAGAATACGTCCTTGGCCAATATTCAAGAATTATTTAACAAAGCTATGAAAAGGGTAAACACATTTGTAGATATGGACACAGAATTGGTAGAAGGTAGTAAAGTAAGAGTAGAAGGCAGTAAGACAAGATAAGAAAGCAGTTCAAAGAGAGCAGGAGATGAGCTAGAATAAGAGAAGGCAAAGAAACAGAAGGTAGATGAGGATAAAGAAACAGCTAAACTTCAAAGTCTGATGGAAGTCATTCCTGATGAAAAGGAAGTAGAAGTTGATGCTATACCTTTAGCTACTAAGCCTCCAAGCATTGTTGACTACAAGATCATTAAAGAAGGAAATATCATGTACTATCAAATTATAAGAGCTGATGGAAGTTTAAAGAGGTACTCAGCCTTTATTCAGATGCTTAGAAGCTTTGACGGGGAAGATTTGGAAACTCTGTGGAAATTGGTAAAAGCTAAGCATGGATCAACAAGGCCAGAAGAGGGATATGAGAGAGTGCTATGGGGTGATCTAAAGACAATGTTTGAACATTATGTAGAAGATATAGTATGGAGGAATCTATAAGGAAACAAAATGTTGGTTTGGAAGCTATTTGATTCATGTAGAGTACATTTTGTAAGGTTTCAAAGTCTGCATGTCTTTATGTTGGTAGAGAAGAGATATCCTCTTACACCTGCTATAATCACAAAGATGCTGAATAAGAAGTTGCAACCTGATCATTGGAATGAAATATGTTATCAGCTTCTTAAGCTCATCACAAAATAACTCAAGAATTAATAAAGTGTTTGGAAGCATCCTCATGGTGATTAATGAAGCTTTCAATGAAGAAACTTGATGATTTTGAAGATAAATATCAAGTTTAAGGGAGGATTATTGGGATTAAAAGACTTCTTGATGACCTTAGAGTTACTGCTGCTCAGGTTAGAGTTACTGCTGCTAAGCATAAATTAGTGATGTTAGTAATCTTAATGAAAAATATACTAAGTAGTTAATACTGCTAGTTACTACTGCTAGTGTAAGTTATTACTACTAGTGTATGTTACTACTGCTAGTGTAACTTAGTATCGCTGATGAAGATTGAAGAAAACTTTCTAAGTAGTTAATACTGCTTGTACATAGTTAATGTTGCTCGTACAAAAGTTACTATTGCTAGTGTTCAGAGTTAATGCTGCTAGTACAAAGTTACAACTGTTGAAAGATTAAGACTACTGAAAGAGTTTCTACTGTCAAGGGATAGATAAAGACTACTGAGAGAAAAGATAAAGATTGCTTATGAGATATGTATGAGATATTTTTTTTAAAGATACATATAAGTTATTTGTTTAGAAGATCATGATAACTTAGGAAAATATTTTAAGCCGGTTAGGACTCCTTGGTGTATAAAAGGAGGTCCTAGGGTATAGAGTTCTATGTACCAAAAATGAGTTATTCATAGAATTGTCATAGCTTCAAGGTTTTGTAACCCTAATACTAGTTAGAGTATTCGTATTAATATATTAAAGCTTTTGTTTGTTAATCTGAGTGTTCATTAGAATTACTGTTTCACTAAAGAATTCTTCTTATATTAAAGATTAGATTCTGCACAATCTTTAGTATTATCAAAGTTTCTATGATAGTTGTGTAGGATTTATCTTGCATAACTAAACCTTACACAAGCTAAGGAATTCAAGATCCATTGAAGTGGGATCAACAGAGATCGTAGTAGTAAAAGATTTTCCCATGGTATTCCCAGATGATCTATCTGGATTGCCGCTTGTTTAGGAAATCAAGTTTCGGATTGAGTTAGTCCCTGGAGCAATGGCGGTAGCAAAGTCTCCCTATCATTTGGCACCTTCTGAATTGGAGGAGTTGTCGGGTCAACTCAAGGAAATCAAAGACAAAGGTTTCATTTGACCAAGCTCATTGCCTTGGGGAGCACCAATGTTGTTCGTTAAGAAAAAGGACGGATCCTTTAGGATGTGTATTGATTATAGAGAATTGAATAAGTTGACCATTAAGAACCGTTATCCACTCCCTAGGATAGACGACTTATTTGACCAACCTTAAGGATCACAATACTTCTCTAAGATAGACCTTAGGTCCGGATACCATCTGCTGAGAGTGCACAAGGATGTCATTCTAAAGACTGCGTTTAGGACTCGTTATGAACATTTTAAGTTCACAATAATGTCCTCTGGTCTAACTAACGCACCAGCGGTATTTATGGATCTGATAAACCGAGTATGTAGGCCTTATCTAGACAAGTTTGTGATAGTATTCATTGATGATATTTTAATCTATTCTAAGACCCGAGAAGAGCATGATATGCACCTAGGATTAGTCTTAGAATTGCTCAAGAAAAAGAAATTGTATGCTAAGTTTTCTAAGTGTGAATTCTAGTTACGAGAAGTATAGTTTCTAGGACATGTGATTAATGGAGATGGTATTCATGTAAACCCTAGTAAGATTGAAGCTATTTAGAACTAGAAAGCCCTTAGAACTCCATCTGAGGTTCGTTCGTTCTTAGGATTGGCAGGGTATTACCGTAGGATCATCGAGGACTTTTCTAAGATAGCTAAGTCGCTTACCGTCTTGACTTAGAAAAGTAAGACTTACGATTGGGGTGAGGAGCAAGAGAATGCATTTAAAACTTTGAAGGATAAGTTATGTAATGCACCTCTTCTAGCTTTCCTCGATGGATAAGAAGACTTTGTAGTGTATTGTGATGCGTCTGGGTTAGGACTAAGTTGTGTATTGATGCAGATAGGTAAGGTGATAGCCTATGTGTCTAGGTAGTTGAAAATTCATGAGAAGAATTATACCACCCATGATTTGGAGTTGGGTACAGTTGTGTTTGCCCTTAAGATTTCGAGACATTATTTGTATGGGACAAAGAGTGTCATATACACCGATAATAAGAGTCTCTAGCACATCTTTAGTCAAAAGGAATTAAATATGCGACAACGTCACTAGATAGAGCTTTTTAGTGATTATGACTGTGAAATTCGCTACCATCTCGGTAAGGCGAATGTAGTAGCTGATGCACTAAGTAGGAAAGAGAGAGTGAAACCTAAGAGAGTTAGAGCTATGAATATGACCCTTCAGTTGAGTATCAAAGATAGGATACTAGTGGCTCAGAATGAGGCGTCAGATGAGTCTGCAGTATTGCAGAAAGGTTTAGATGAGATGATTGAACTTAGAAAAGATTAAGCATTGTACTACCTGGATTGAATATAGATTCCTTTGAAGGGTGACATAAGAACCTTGATAATGGATGAGGCCTATAAGTCGAAGTACTCTTTACACCCAGGAGCTGATAAGATGTATTATGACCTTAGAGATAGGTATTGGTGGCTGGGCATGAAGAAGGATATAGCGGTATATGTCGGTAAGTGTTTGACTTGTTTGAATGTTAAGGCTGGGCATCAAAGGCCGTCTGGCTTGCTCCAGCAACCTGAGATTCCTGAATGGAAATGGGAAGGGATAGAAATGGATTTTGTGACTATGTTACCAAGGACTAGTAGTGGGTATGACACAATCTGGGTCATTGTGGACCGATTGACTAAGTCTGTGCATTTTCTACCTATGCGTAAGGATTATAAGATGGATAGGTTAGCTACGCTATACTTGAATGAGATTTTTGCTAGGCATGGTGTGCCAATCTTGATTATATCTGATCGTGATAGTCAGTTCACATTGAGGTTTTGTCAGTCAATGCAAGAGGCATTATGAACCTATTTAGACATGAGTACGACTTACCACCCTTAAACCGACGGTCAGAGTGAGCGTACTATTCAGACTTTGAAAGACATGCTTAGAGCATGCATCCTTGACTTCGAGGGAAGTTGGGATGTTCATCTTCCATTAGTTGAGTTTTGGTATAATAATAGTTATCATTCTAGTGTAAGATGTGTGTCGTTTGAGGCTCTCTATGGTAGAAAGTGTCATTCCTTGATTATGTGGGCTGAGGTTGGAGAGGGTCAGTTGATAGGACCTGAGTTAGTACAAGAGACCACTAAAAAGATCTCGCAGATTAAGGATGTACTTAAAGCTAAGCGTGATCGTTAAAAAAGTTATGCCGATAAGAGGAGGAAGCTTCTTTAGTTTAGTGTAGGTGACTATGTCTTGCTCAAAGTGTCGCCTTGGAAAGGTGTGGTATGCTTTGGGAAGAAGGGGAAATTAGCACCTAGATTTGTTAGACCTTTTGAGATAATTGAGAAGGTAGGCCTAGTGGCCTATCAGTTAGATTTGCCTGAGGAGTTGAATGGTGTCCATGACACGTTCTGCATGTCGAACCTTAAAAAGTGTTTGGCTTATCCGACACTGCAAGTACCTTTAGATGAGATCCAAGTTGATGCTAAGTTGAATTTCATGGTGGAGCCTATAGAAATCTTGGAACGAGAGGTTAAGAAGTTGAAGTAGAGTAGAATTGCCATCGTCAAGGTTTGATGGAATTTGAAAAGTGGACCTGAATTCACGTGGGAACGTGAAGATCAGATGAAACTTAAGTATCCACATCTGTTTACTGCTGATAAGTAGTCGAATTTCAGGGGTGAAATTCTTTCAAGGGGGTAGAATGTAACCACTGCCCCTTTTAGTGTTTTGAATATTCTAATTTAGTCCTTTGACTATTTGACGTTTGTTAGTTTATTTAGAATATTGTACCGTGTTGACGATGGTGATTTTATGAGAATTGTGGAAATAGTGGTTTATTATGAATAATAATCCTTTTTAGAGGTTATTATTGTGTTATTTATATTCCGGGTGGGTGACTTGTGAATTTTGAAAAATGCCGAAAAGCGAGTCCTGATACGCCCGTTAATATCTAAATAAGTTTTTAAGAAGTATAACATGGAAATATATCGAGTAAATACTCTAAGTTATTGGAAAAGTATTTTTAAAGTGAATAAAAATGCTAAGTAACTTTGGGGAATATTTGCGGTTGAGTTTTACGAGTTTTTAAGTGATTTCGACACGAAAAGAAGAATCTGAGACCCCATAGAATCCCTAGCCGGCGGTTCTAGACACTTGGGAGACAAGATGACATTTTTTAGGGCCTTGGTCCTTTACTTGGTACATATGGGTTTTGTATTCATCCTAGCATGCATAATTCATTTCTCATTTATAAACTTTACACATCTCTCTCTTTCTCCTCTTCTCTTGCGTTCGAGCTAAGCCACACACACACACACATATAATTTTTGAAATTTTGATCAAAAACATGAGAGTTTGGGTACTTTCGGGTCGATCCTAGTGTTCGGGTTAGCATTTAAACAAAGTTTGGGTTGTCTGGTTCGCGTCGAAATATATTTTGAAGACCATTTTTGTAAGTCTTTCAAATTTAAATTTTACTTGTCCTTTTGGGTTGTTAGTGATGCATAGATGTTAGTTGTATGGCCCGATCATTTAAAATCGAAAGCGAAAAGTTTAAAAATGGTTGCTTAGGGTGCGTTTTGGGTTAGAATGGAATAGAAAACATATGAGGTTTTGTTAGTTTTGATATTGTGGTCGTGATGGTTGAAAAACATATATTTTCTATTTAGCTTATTTTGTATATGGCTTATTTTAGCTTATTTGTGTGCTCGAATGATCTTATTTTGTCTTATAAGCTCACGAAAATTTTGAGGGTTTCAAGGAAAGTGTTTTTGGTTATTACTCTAGTATGTCATATTTTTGTGGATTATTATTATAGCTTATGGTGATAACCAAATGCGATACGTAGCTTATTAGCTTATTTTTAAGCTTAATAAATATATTTTGGAGCTTATGGACTCACAGCCCAATAAGCCCATTTAAGCCATGGCTTATGGGGGGCTTATTGTGGTTCGAGTTACTTTATTACTTATTGATTTGAGCTTATATACGCTATTGGGCCTTAGTTTTGGGCTTAGAACATGTTTTGGATATGTAAAATCCTTAATGGACCCTTATTGGGTCTTAAAGCCCAATAAGCTTTATCTAGTCATTTTAAGTGTTTTGGCGGACTTTTAGAAAGTGAAATATACTTGTGAAGTTATATTGAAAGTCGTTTTGAGAAAGTATTTTGGTAAATGTCGTGCAAGGTGATTTTTGGAATTTGGTCGGAAAGTGGCGAAATGTTGAAAATTGTTTGAAAATAAGGTTTAAAACCCTTGGGAAATGTCATATAAACGTACGGGTCATGCCAAAATTATTAAAAAGTGTATACTTAGAATTTTTATTTAAAACGTGATTTTTATTTTTAATAATAACATATTATTATTTTATTATTTTAATAAGTCGACTAAAAGACGAAAAATATAATTTTTCTCGAACCTTTTCTAAAATGTTTAGCGAACATAAACGTTCATTTCATATAGTATAAATGATATATTATGGTAACTAAGTGTACCGAATGGACTTGTCGAGATATATTTATAAATAATTATTATAAATATTTACTTATATTACTTATCTATTTTGTTAAATAGTATAAGTATATCGTACTAAGATATGTGTTTGATATAGTATTTTTCTGGAGTTAAGTCGTCAACCATCACACACTAAATTTTTTAAGATAACCGTACAACAAGCATCTGACCCTTATGCATCATACCTGAAAACTACTTTGGAAATGAATGATTAAAATGTGCATTAACCGAAGTAGGTCGTGTGTAGACATCGTTGCATTTTCTTGTGTGATTGAGATTTGGTTGCTATAGACTTGCTTGAGGTGAGTTCTAGTTGCCCCATCTTTTTACTGTTTTTCCGTTAGGGGAAAATGATACTCAAATGTGTTTTGAACTGTTTTCTGAACTGTGCGAAACGTGGTTGTATTTTTAGGATAATTTATGTGCTTATGACTGCTATGTGAATATATGTAATGTGATTTTACTTGCATGTACTGTGTTTGACATGGCAAGGGTTATGATTTTACTTACATGTACAATGAATGATTAAAATGGGACATTAACTGGACTAAGTCGTGTGCGAACGTCGTTGCATTTGCTTGTCTGATTAAGATTTGGTTGCTAAAGACTTGCTTGAGGTGAGTTCTCGTAGCCCTATTTTTACTGTTTTTTCGTTGGGGAAAAATGATACTCGAATGTGTTTTGAACTGTATTCTGAACTGTGTAAAACGTGGTTTTATTTTTGGGACCATTTATGTGCTTATGACTGTTATGTGAATATATGTAATGTGATTTTACTTGCATGTACTGTGTTTGACATGGCAAGGGTTATGATTTTACTTACATGTACTGTGTTTGGCATGGCAAGGGTTGTGGTTTTACTTGCATGCACTGTGTTTGGCATGAAAGGGTTGTGGTCCTGCCCTAATATAGTGCTCCATATGGTAGGCCCTTTAGGTGCATAAGTGACATATCGGAGTTGCGGCTCTAAGAGCATTGGTATATGCTGGTTTTGGTGACTAGCGGGGATGCTAGGTCATCGCACATGATTAGCGGGGATGCTAAGTCATGGGTTTGTTACGTATATTCACTGTCATATAGCACTATTGTCCACTGTTTAAATGATTGGCACATCAACTGGGTTTCGAGTCAAACCTACGAGCTCACCAACATTATTATTAACGTTTTCGAGTATCATTTTTAGGTGAAGTAAATGATCTTTAAGGTTGTGGTGCATATAGCAGACTTTTAGAGAATCCCATAAGAATCTTGTTTGAGAAGTCTTGCATTTGATGTTTGTTATGGATTTTGGTTTTCCTGAGGATTAAGGATTAGATTGTGTGGACCCCTGCGTGGGCTTATGATTGTAATAATTGGCAACTATGTGTTGTGTTCTTGATTTAGGACATCACTCAAGATTGTTTTGAGGTTGATGGTCATCACGACACTTTCATTAATGCATTTTAGTTTTCTCTATTATGTATCTTGTGTTATGGTTGATCAATATGTTGCATTCCCGTGTTTTCGCCATTAACGGGGTGTGATAGTTCCTAGCACGTTTCACGTATCCAATTTAAAGAAGTGTTTATCTGACAAGCCATTGGCAATTCTGTTAGATGAAATACATATTGATGACAAGCTTCACTTCGTTGAAGAACCAGTGGAGATCATGGATCGTAAGGTCAAACGGTTGAAACAAAACCGTATTCCAATTATCAAGGTTCGATGGAACTCTAGGAGAGGTCCTGAGTTCACATGGGAAAGTGAAGATCAATTTCAAAAGAAGTATCCACATCTCTTCACGAAAACCACACCCTCGACAAGTGCCGCATCTTGAGCCTTGCGGACAAGGCTCCTTTAATGGGGGGAAGACTGTAACAATCTGTTATTTCAGGTCATTTTACGACTTCAATATTCCATTATTTATTTTTAGACTTTTGCGCATTTACTTTTAATTTTTATCGTTGGGTTAAATCGCGTAAACTGAAAATAAGCATTCAACGTAAACGGGAATCTAACATATAAAAGTTTATGTTCAACAAGTGTTATAGCATTATTAGAAGTATAATTTATAACTTTTCAAGTTTTATTTTTATACTTTACGTAAAATGCATCCGGTTCGCGTTTTAGACATCCACGCATGCATGTAAGAACATAAACCCATCTATACTTCAACAAATACCCACCATAATACCCAATACTCAAAATTTTACCATTTCTAACATATATACACTCTCATGTCTGGTTACAACACAAACACATGCATACATTCAAATTAAATCACCTAAATCCCACTAACACTTAAACAAGTATATCCTTTATCCAACATACAAACCCTAAACATTAACCAAGGGGTTTCAAGGAAAATTTTGTCTCCCACACATGCATAAGGATTGGCTGAAAATAAGGGTCAATAAAGGAGAAGACTTGCATGCTTAAGCTCAAATCTAATCAACCTTACACACTCCATACTCGCTACACCTTTACCATACTTATTCTTACATACCTAGGCATTATTAAATCACAAATCCATGCACCTAAACTCACTACAAACTGGGCCCCTTATGTAAATCCTTTTATAGTTTTGCTAAGTGGTATTTTACAAGAGCTTGTGCTTTAAATAAGATCCATAAAGCAAGACTAACACTTACACTTCATTTGCAAACTAAATTCAAGCAAAAACACTCTCACTTCATCCTCTCAACTCACGGTTCATATACATACATAAATACATTCATCTTTGATTTCTAAAGAAATACAAGTATATCAGGGTTGATATAATTCATATCTAAGGTATTACAAAGGGTATTGGAAGCTTGGTTGGTTAATTTCAAGGGTTTACAAGTATAAGAAAACTAGGGTTTTGTTAGGGTTTTTCTTGAATAGAAACTAGGGTTTCTTGGTTGATACTAGGGTTTGTGTTATTGTGTAACATCTTCATTCATCATCTTGATGTCTACTATAAACCCTAATATCTTCAAATTATTCAATTCATATTTTATATAATTGTTATATGGTTAATCCTCACCTAGTTATATTTTATAAGTTTATAAAATGGAAACAAGTTTCTATAAATTCGAATTTCATTTTGTTCATGGTTAAAATGATGTTTAAAATATGAGGATATGTTATATATAAGGATTTACAAGCAATGGATAATTTATATAATTATTTGTTAAGTTATGGTTAATTATTTATTTATAAAGTGTATATAAATAAATAAATATGTTAGACATTTTTTTTGGACACATTGGAAAGTATTTGATGGACACAAATTCAAGGACTTAATCTATATGCAAGATGTGTACTTAATTAAATTAGAAGACTTGTAGCAAATTAGTTAAGTTAAAAACTTATAAAAATAAGTTTATAAATTTTTAAACAACTACCATAAAAGCTACTATTTTAATTCGACTAAAATGACATTTATTTTATATTTTATTGAAATAGTACATTTCTGACGATTCTAAGTATATAAAGAACTTGAAAATCCGAGTTATAACGAAAAACTTATAAAGTTTACAAGTTTACAATAAAAAGTAGATTTATAAAAGTAATTTTATAAAAATCTGAAACTTTACAGATCTGATAAGAGAGATATGATATTTAGCTATGAAAGTACTTTTTACAAGGAAAAATATATAAGAAACTTGAAAAACCGAATTATAACGAAGGAGTTATAGAATTTACAAGTTTACGATAAAAAGTGTTTTTATAAAAGTAATTTTATAAAAACAAGTTACTGTTGATAACCGTAAATTTCTGGGAAATATTTTACTTGGATAAGACTTTTAATTACAAAGACGTGGATATCAGGATCACTAAAAACCGAATTAAAACGAATGAGTTATGATTTTTACGAGGTTACGACAATTAAGTATATAAAAGAAACCGTGGGCACAAAGAACGTATAAAACATAGTTAAAACGAAAAAGACAGGTTTATAAAACCTTATGCACTATTTTTATACTTGTGCACTCTTTTTATGAAATCAATTAAACTAGTTATATAATGTCATTATACAAATACATGAACGTGTTAATACAATTATTATTTATAAACGATCAATTGTTGGAAAAGTATACCATTTTTACAATCACAAATACATGGACATTTATTTTACAAAGTACAAATTTATATTGTTTAATTTTATAAATTAAATAAACATGTTTAGGTGGTGATGTAACTATATAGAATTATATGTTGTGTTAGTCACTCAAAGTACGTAGTACTCATAGGACCTATACTTAATTAGGTTGCATTCGGATTTGCCGAGACGATTCACACTATTTGATTTAGATAATCAATTCATTCACCAGAGGTGAGTTCATAGCCCTATTTTTATACGATTACAATGATTTACAACTGTTGGGGTGAGAAACGTGCATTGTTTAACATTTGGACGTAAGTACACTTTTAAACAAATTACAAGTTTGCATAAGTAGCTATAACCCACTATGCCCATGAATCATGAATTGTCAATTACTTGGTGTAAGCACGAGTGTTATAAATAGATCTATTTGGGATTGACATCCCCGTTCGGGTGAGTAGCGCTCACTAGGTTCGACGGATTGAACCAACGGACGAATACCATGTCAGATTCGGGATGTTGCGGGTTGAACAGCTACACGGGCACATTGTTGGCATTAATTTGCAATACATACATGTCGTAGCTTCAGTGTCATGAGCTTAGGGAATCGTAATTACATTTTTTTATATTGTATGTGTTACAATAGTCATGTACTTTGAAATCTTGTGGTCCTACTTTATATATTATTTAAACCTGTGAATTCACCAACTTTATGTTGACGTTTTAAAGCATGTTTTTCTCAGGTCAATAAGGCAAGAAACCAGGATACATTGGTGGACATCATTTTGGGGTCACAATGTCATAAAGATTTAAGTGCATTACATTTTAGAGTATTTGTTATGTGTTAAAATCTTTACATTTGCAAGGATGAACAAATTAAGCTTCAGACTTTTGTAACAAACATGTTTATTAAATCCAATGTTTCATTTTTAAATGACTCATATAGAGGTCGTTCTCATATCTTGTGCTATTGATCTATAAAGTAATGCCCCAAACCCTTATTCCGCTGCGACCTAATTTGGGGGTGTTACAACAAAGTGTAAAGTCATATCTTGGAAAGTGTTTCGCCATGAAAGATTTAGGGAAAGCTAAATTTATTCTTGGAATCAAGATCTACAGAGATAGATCAAAGCGATTAATTGGACGTAGTCAAAGTGCTTACATGGATAAAATCTTGAAAAGATATAGGATGGATAATTCCAAACGTGGTAATATACCCATGCAAGAAAGACTTGACTTAAATAAAACACAAGGTGCTTCAACACCTGAAGAGGTGAAACATATGCAAAATGTTCCATATGCTTCAGCAGTAGGATCAATTATGTATGCGGTAAGATGCACTAGACCTGATGTTGCGTTCACGTAAAACCTAACAAGCCATTTTTCAACAGAATCCAGGAGAACCACACTGGACTGCTATGAAAACTATTCTTAAGTATTTAAGAAATACTAAAGATATGTTCTTGGTTTATGGTGGAAATCCTAAAGCTGAACTTCGAGTTGATTGCTATTGCGATGCTGGATTTGAGACTGATAGAGATGATATTAAATCTCAAACAAGATACGTCTTCGTTTTGAACGGAGGCACGGTGGACTGGAAAAGATCCAAGAAAAGTACCACTGCAATGTCTACTATACCTTTTTAGATGCATTTTCAAATTTATCTACATTAAATTGAATGCTATCTTTTTCTTTTTGAAGTTTTTTAAGCTTCTTCCTAAGATCACTAATAGTTATTTCTCCTACTTGAATATCCCATTTTAAACCATTAATGTTTTCTACATAAACAGACTCATTCTTTTTATAAAATTTAAGTTTTTCTTCCACTGATTCTAAACCTATTTTATAACCTAAAACCATTAAACTAGATTTCTCTAAATCTCTTAATAGTTCATCATTTTGAATTTAAGGTAATTTAACAGTTTCCATACAAGATTTGAACAATTTGAATCATTGGATTACCACTGAGTCAGAACTTGAAAGATGAGTAAGCCCAAGAGTCCATATTAGGCCCTTCCTCTGCCTGTCACTCTAGTCATATCCACAAGGCATCACATGACACCAAAGCTGTGGAAGTAGATGTTTCCACAGGCACACTCCTTCTTGAGCTTTCCTTGTTCTTGTTGTCTTGATTTCTTGGAGCTCTGCACTCCTTAGCAAAATGTCCTCTCTTATGGCAGTTGTAGCACTCCACTTTGGACTTATCAAAACCAATAGTCTTATTGCCATTAACAGTAAGCTTTATTCCTGTATTCTTCAAAAACCTTTTAGCCCTCATAGTCAACATGGCCATTTGCCATCTTAAATCCATCTCTTCCATGTCATCTGGATGGATTTGTTGCAAGTCCTCATGTACAAGTTGAGAACTATTTGGTTGACTAGCAAATAATGTACAAATAACAGCATCTCTCAAGTTATCAATATTTGTAGAGTTAGCAGCATTAACTTGAGTGCTAGCAGTAGTAACTCCATGAGCAGCATTAACTGCTTCATTAGAGCTGCTAGTGTTGTTATTTGTAGAGGACACAAAATCTATGTTCTGTGTGATTGAACTTGAGCTAGGCCTCCCTTTGACTTCTGGTTCATACATCTTGAGGTTGTTATAGAGATCATTCATGCTCATTGTTTCTAACTCAGCTTTATTCCTCCACATAACAACATGTGTGTTCCACTCAGGTGACAAGCTTCTTAATAACTTTTGATTAACATCTTCTTGTGAAAGCTTTTCATCCAAAAGCTCCAACTGACTCACAAGCTTTTGAATCCTATCAAAAGTTTGATCAAGCATCTCTGAGCTTGGAGTAGTAAAGTTTTCATATTGCTGCTTTAAGAAGATTTCTTTGAGTCTTCTTAGTAGCTGCATTCCCACCAAATCTCTTTTCTATAGCTTCCAGTAACAGCTTAGCATCCTTTATAGAGTTAAACTTTAACTGATGTTCATTGGGAATGCCCATCATTAAAGTACTTCTAGCCTTCACTTCTAATCTTCTCTGAGCCTTATCTTCAGCAGATGTAATAGGCATCACTGTTGTAACACCTTCCACAACTTGTGTTTTTGGCAAGGTTGCACCATTCTCTATGACTTCCCATAGTGCATAGTCTATCATCTGGATGTATTGTTCAATCCTCATCCTCCATAACTCAAACTCACCCGGTTTGAGCATGGGAACTTTGGATGCAGCCACCATGTGTGCAGAATCTTGATCCATATCTTCTAGCAAAGTTTCTTAAAGCAACAAGCTCTGATACCACTTGTTGGTCCCACTTCAATAGATCGAATTCCTTAAGCTTGTATAAGGATTAGTTATATTAGATAAATCTAACACAACTATAGTAGAAACTTTGTTTGAATGTATTAAAGATTATGCGGAATCTAATCTTTAATATAAAAAAGAATTATCACTAAAACAATAATTATATGAACATATAATTCACAAACAAAAGCTCCAATATTAATAATACGAATACTCTCAAAGTATTAGGGTTACAAAGACCTTGAAGCTAAGACTAAGATTGATTTTGGTTTTGGTACATCAATCTCTATGCCCTAGGACCTCCTTTTATACACCAAGGAGTCCTAAACGGCTTACAATACTTTCCTAAGAATATCAAATCTTTTAAACAAATAAGTTATACATATCTTTTACACAAATAACTCATATAAATCATATAAGCAGTATTAACTAACTCAGCAGTACTAACTTCTTCACTAGCAGCATTAACTCCTTCAGCAGCATTAACTTGTACTAACAAAGTAACTTGTAACTAGCTTAGTAACACTTAGCAGTTTTTCTTCTAAGTCTCTGAGCAGTCTTAACTTCCACTAGAAGTAGTAACTTCCTCTAGCAGTAGTAACTTTGTACTGGCAGTTGTAACTTCACCAACAGTCTTAAACACTTAGAATAATTTTCACTGAAATTATCCAGCAGCACTAACTTTGACTGAGCAGCATTTACATCAATAAGAGCAGCAGTAATACTAACAGCATTAAGAAGGCTTTTAATCCCAATATTTCAAATCTATTTTTCTAATAAATAAATCCATCACTTTCAAATAGTGGTGGTCTTTGCATAGATTGCCCTTCTAAATTGTGGAAACTAGAAGAGGGGAAGGGTTGAATAGTTTACAGGTTCGTTTGCGTTTTAAATGTTTGCTTTCAAAATACTTAGATTCGATTAGTATGTTTAACCAACCAACAATATGAATCAACAAAGTAAATATATAGGCTAATAGTAAATAACAATCACAACAATATAAAGAGATAAGAGAAGGAACAATCAAACCAAGACACAAGAATTATATGGGTTCGTCTACGAAGCTCTTCTTCACCCTACTCCACTCCTCGAGTATCCAACTTGAGATTTCACTATGTCAACAAGATCCCTTCAGGCGGAAAAAACGGTTTACACGTCGCTTACGTTATTTTCCAACACTAAGCTAAATGTCGAGTCCTAATCTTAGCTAGAACCAATCTACCACTTCACAATCACTAGATCTACACTATCGGATTTACACAATATCCGAATCACACAAATACACAAGATAATTACAATTAGGGGTGTCAAACGGGTTATCGGGTCGGGTTTAAGGCTTATCGGGTCGGGTCTATTGGGTTTTGAGAAGTTAAAAACTAACCCGTAACTCGACCCTATAAGAAATCGGGTTAGTCGTTCGGTTATTCGGTTTCGGGTGTATCGGTTTGTTCTATCGGTTATCAGGTCACTATGGATATTTCATTCCACGAATAGACTCACTTTTAATATACTACATTATGACATTAACTTATATAATATGGGAGCTGTATTTTCCTTTGAAAAAATATATAAGGAAGAAAACAAGCCTTAACAAGTCCACTAAGCGTAACATCTAGTTTGATAGTATGCATGTTTGTTTCAGTTTTACCAGTAGGCATTACCGCATTACGCAAATATCGTGTGAGCTTGGCTAATGAATTTGATCCACAAATCATAGAATGTAACACTAATAAGCTGTGTAAAGAAACTTCATCTTTATAAAATATAGCACAAAATTTACACACTTCTATTGACATGAATTCAAAATGTTTGTTAATGACATAAAAACAATCAGAATAACGAAAATCTATTCAAAATGAAAACTTTATCCGGTAACATGCCAGCCACAACGCGACATCATGTATGGCATTTTGTTGTTGTTTGGCTTAATATACAAAACAAAACTAAAAAGATGTATATCAATCAATAATAGAGTAAATTGTATATTTGTGTTACTGTGATCAAAAAACTGTTATCGGGTTTATCGAGGGGGGGGGGACCAACCCGATAACCCGATAGCGAATTAATTTAAACCCTAACCGACCCTAATATTTTATTCGAGTTTTATCGAGGGTTGACCCAATAACGCGTAGTAAGATAAGTTGGACCCGAATTAACCCGATCCTAAAGGTCTATCGGTTCAGGTCGGGATCGGGTCGGGTCGGGTCGACCCATTTGACACCCCTAATTACAATAGAGATTTGGTACTTAGAATAAAAAAGGAGAGATCACTAAATAACAATTCGTTTCTTGACGAAAATGAATGTTCTTCTCTTGCATTTGAATGATAGGAAAAGATAAGAAGAAAGAGATTAAATCAATATAAAAAAAGATCTAATAAAGTTTAAGACAAGAGATTATAGAGTAGAACGAATATATTTTAGAAAGAAAGTTGTCTGAAAATTTCGTGCAAAGAGGTCTGATTTTCTATAAGAAATGGAGTAGTATTTATAGGCAGGAAAATCTAACGGTCACTAGGGGCGGTCCTGATGGTCCCAAATATATCTAGGGGCCGCCTACTAGATCACGCTCCCTTTTTTGTCTTTTTGTGGGAAGGTGTAAACTGTATGGAACCTTCTATTTTTGGGGGGAAAATTTAAATTTCAAATTTTAAGTTTTTAATAAAAAAATTCTTTTAATTAGAAAATATTTTGTATAATTAATTTTGTGAAATTCTTTTGTAAAAATGTAATGGATAAGACAAAAATATTTTCTTGATCACTAATCATGCTTAATGATTTGTTTGTTCATACCTTAAGTGATTACTAATCTTAGAAATAGAATTCTACGATTAATAATTTGTAAACATTTAATTTTATCATAAACATTTTTACATTTTGTTATTATCAAAACGTTGAGAGGTCGAAAAATATAAATAACATTTTTAGACATTATTTGTATTAACAATATCTCCCTTTTTGATGATGACAAAATATAAACTCATTTTGTATAAAATTAATAGTTGCAAATTGTTAACGAGTTTTGTTCTATTTCTCCCCCTTTTTGTCGAATTCAAAAAGGATGATCGTCGAGTAGTTGTAGGAAGAAAGAAATCAACGATATCAAGACTCTCCCTTGATGTATGATCCCCTTCGTTCGGGGCACCAAGGGAACGATCTTACGAAATTTGGTTTTGCTACAAAAACAATTAGAGATACAAGATAAGACAATACTTTTAACAACACATTAGTGATTCAAGTCACCCAAAAGAGAGTTTCATTCAACAATTAAGAAACTCATACAATAGCGAATTCAATTAATACATTCATACAACATAAGATAAAACTAAAACTAATACAAGATAATTAATCCATAAGTCACACTAACGACCTTCATGAATAAAGAGAGACAATACTACAAAGGCCTAAATGATTCAAGATATCATAGAGAATGATATTTTGAGCCAAAAAAGTTTGGGGTGACACATTTATGAATTTTTTTGTAAACATTTCAAGGTGGAGGTGGAAAGTGTGAGGGTATTAGCCGTAGTAGATAAAATACCAAGATGATACAATCACATGATGTCCATCTCATCTCTTAAGGTAAGAAAAGGTTTGTTGTGCAAGCAACATATGCAAGGTTGACCCATGGTAGCTCATGGTAGTTTTAGTAAAGAGTGTGGCGCATGAAAAGTTGTGTTGAGGGTAGTGTTGGAGAAGGTGGTGATTGAGTGTCATGAATGTGATCAATAAGAGTTATTGTGACAAAGAGAGTCTGTGATATCCAAAGAAGGTTGACTTTGAAGTGGTGAGGTTTGAGGGTCTAAGGAGGAACAATTCGATATATAGCCTCTTCCAACTTTGGAAGAGGCAAGCTAGTCATTACTTTTCATTTCATAGAAACACATACTCTCTCTCTCTCTAGAATCTCTCTCTTGTGTTTCTCTCACTAGAAACTAGCTAAACCACTCGAATCATCACCCGTGTTATGATTTAAACGATCCTACAAGGATGTTGTTATGCGAGAAGGTTTGGCGGTGACATCTTCATCACTAGAAATGTTGACAAAGAGTTGTCTAGGTGAGATGATGGTTAGTTTGATTTTTTTGGAAGGGTTAGAGGATAGGCTTGAGTGGAAGACATGGAAGTAAGATATGAAGATGATAATAAGAATGGTGAGGATGGGTATTTAATTTAGAAGGAGTGGATTAAAGGGGTAAAGCATGAGGTTTAGGAAAGGAGATTCCAAAAATAATTTAGCAAAATACAAGAAATATAGTTGGGTCTAGAGAGGAGGATGGTCAACTGCACAAAAAATTAGGAGACGCAGTAAAAATTCCATGACTCCTGTTGGCGGTCCCATATATATGGTGGCGGTCCCATATATATTTGGGGGCCGCCCAATGTTTATGGGGGTCGTTTTCTGGAGAAACGAAAATTTTCTAGTTTGTCCTAATTTTGTTAAAACCCGTATAGAAAAAGTTTCCCAGATTTTCCCTTTTGCAATCAATCTTATTTCACCAAGAATCATCTAATACTTCCTAATAATTATATTCACAAAACTAGCTATCCTAAATTCTATTAGAGAAGCAAATATAGGCAAATTGACTAAGAAATTGTCATGCATAATTGCATAGAAATAATCATAGTGTATCAATGTACATGCAAGCAAGGTTTAGGATGATAAAATATAATGATCATCCAAGGCAAGTTATGTTGCCTATACTACGTACTAATAGACTACTAAATGACATAAGTGCAAGTACCTAAGCATATATAGCAATAGTAAGTACCAACAAGCATAATAGATTAGTAAATATAACTATATTATCTTATAGCAATTGTCTAAATAGCTCACGTCTTCTTCATATTTCTCCACAAATTCTTGAAGCCCTTCCCGATTGACCTAAATCCACCACGATGCTCATCTCTCAATTGAACTTGACGGTTTAAAATTTCAGTTTGGTGGGTGTAGAATTGTTCCATGTCAGGGTCAAGATTTGGTGGGTTTTCAAAGACTCTAGGAACCTCATTTGTTAATGAGTTAACAAAACGAGTAGGGGAAGGAGTGCTTGCACGCGAGGTCCCTTTGTCATTTCCATCATCATCATCATCATCATCATCGTTGAGATAAGAGGAGGATGGCTGATCGAAGGCGGAGGAAGAGGAAGTAGAGTGATGACCTCTTTTCGTGCCATAATCCTTTCGAGTCTTTCACTCTTGTTGAGTGGTAAGAGGATACATGACACGATCGTACAAGACATAAGACTCGTTAAACAACTCAGGACTTTCACTCTTGACATACTTAAACAAGCGAGTCAATAGCATACCATACGGTAGTATCAACCTAGCTTGGTTAGTGACAAACTCCATTCGTTTTGCAAAGAAAAATGCAATATTGAATTTTTCACACTTTGCAACACAATAGAGCATATAACAAAGACACGCGGGGACGTGGTCCCGGTTACCCCCAGACAAAATACATTTTCTCTGATAATTTCAACCCAAGGTTTCATGGTTGACACGATTTTACGAGTTAGAATTTCGTTTTCCTCGACAGGAATTTTAGCTATATGACGAATACAAGTGACCGGACCCTCTCGTTCCACTTGAATATAGTTTTTGATGTCATCAGGACAGGGAGGGTTAGTTTGACATGGACCATCCGTAGGGACACTATATCGCAAGTCGTCAAGTGACCACTTGTCGGTAAAAACACATGTGCCCTTGTAAGGTATATCAAGAATTTAACCGAATTCTTCAAGAGTGTATGAAAAGAAATTATTTTGGATGACAAAATTGATTAACATTTGACCTTCGTCAGAATAATCTATATGGTATTGACTATAGAACTTAAGGATGAAGCAAGGACAAATTTGTTCATTTATTTTAAGTCAGTCAAAACCGATATGACTAAACATTGACCCGACATAGACTAAGTTTGCAAAGTTTGGATAAACCACCCGAGCTTCATGTATGCAATGACTTTCAAGGTTTATTAGCATTTATTTTAAAGGTGAAGTGTATTCATGTGAGATTATGGGAATGTAGTCTCTTGTGTGTTGATGACCTTTGGTAGTTTTTCGAGGCATTATCACCTAAAATAAAAGTAATTCCATGTTTTATCATTATGAACTCGTAATGTTAACAATGATTTGTGCCTAGTGTGTGCCTATATGCAACGAATGTTGAGTTGCGGCTAATTCGACTCTAAAAATAAAACCTATGAGTTAACCCAAACGCTCCTTAATGTAATTTTGCTCATCCAAACATGTCGAAAAATACATATGAATTATGTATCTTGAATTTTGTTCATGAGATTATTATGCATGTATGCAAAAATGCTTTTATGTTGTATTAACAATGCATAACAACAATTTTATTGTGATCCTAACATGAGTGATTTTGAAATAAAATTTGGGTTTTATGTTCAAAACTAATTTATGACAACCATACTTCAATCTTGCAAATCCTATGTTTACGGGAAGCATATTAGTTATACATTGTGTTATTATAGTCCTAACTGCACATAATCAAAAGAAAATTGAAGAATCCCAAATTTTGATTTTTTGTTCAACATGAACCCTAAACACAAATTAGAAAAAAAATAAAGAAACTAACTTATAATTGATGATCTTTATAGTGTTAGGATTGATTATTAGTGTTGATTTGATCTTCAATTAGTGTTTTAGTGGTTGATTTTAAGGTTTTGGTGGTTTTGGGTTCGTGGTTCGTTAATGGCTGCAGAGAAGGGGTGTTTGTTTTTGTGTTTTACAAAAATAAGAGTGACAGACTTTTGGTCTTGTTGGTGGCGGTCCCATATCGATATGGGGGCCGCCAAATTTAATCAGGGAGCCGCCCTAGATATGGGAGCCGCTCTCAGCAGAGGGTTTTGGACTCGGTTTTTGACAGAAATTTTTTACAGAATGGGTGACTTTTTAATTTGCATTTCGCCAATTAAAAATGCTCAAAGTACTTCGGACGAAGTATTTAAGTCGTCATGACACGGAATGGAACACGAACTAGAATCGAGACAGAAGAAGAGAGAAACTATTTATGAAATGTTGGTATTCCATCATTCCTAAACAGCCGTAGATAGTTAAACGATTCAAGTTAAGGGTTTTATAAGAAGTGTTGGCGATGTTGTCACGACGACCTTTTTCGATAGAATATGTCCTTGTTTTGGACATTATCACTAAGAAGTGGTGACGAATTTTGATGTGTTTGGTTCAAGAGTGTTACACCGGGTTTTGGCAAAGGTCAATCGCGCCTTTATTGTTGCACATGATCGGGACGTCGTCTAGTCGAACGTCGTAGTCGATAAGAGCTTGTTTCATCTATAGTGCTTGTTGACATGCCTTTCTTGCGGCTATGTATTCGGCTTCGGTAGTGGATATAGCAAGAGCGGTTTGTTTCTTCGAGAACCAAGATTTCAAACAACATCCCACGAACGTACAAATACCGCTTAGTGCTCAATCCTGACCAAAAATCTTGACTCATGATTGATAGTCGGCATGTACTACAGTTTCTATGCCGTTCCCCTTAGGATATCATAATTCTGAATTGCTTAGTGCCCTTAATGTATAAAGATACAGCTTAACCGAATCAGATGAGAGTGGTTTTGGGAGCCTCTTGAAAGCATGCAAGGCATTTTTACATATGGTGATTTTTAAGAAGAGTTGGTGTGATTAGGAGGGTAAGATTTGTTTGTAGTTAAAGAAATATGAGTTTTTGTGTTCATCCTAAGACATTCTTTTTCACCTAACCTTAATAATGGGAAAATCTTAGTATATAAAATTTTGATTTGAAATTTTAAAGTGACTAGTGTGTGCCTACATGTAACAAATGTGGAGTAACGGTTAACTCGACCTAGAAATAAAAACCTAAGAGTTAACCCAAACGCTCCTTAATTTGATTTTGCTCATCCAAACATGTCGAAAAATACATATGAATTATGTATCTTGACTTTTATTCATGAGATCATTATGCATGTATGCAAAAACATTTTTAGAGTGTATTAACAATGCATAAAAAAACAATTTTATTGTGTTCCTAACGTGAGTGATTTTGAAAATAAAATTAGGATTTTGTGTGAAAACAATTTTTGACAAAACAAACTTCAATCTTGCAAATCCTATGTCTACGGAAAGCATATTAGTTATACATTGTGTTCTAGTAGTCCTAATTATACACAATTGCAATAAAAATGAAAAATCCCTAATTTTGAATTTTTGTTCAACATGAACCCTAGACACAAATTGGAATGAAAATAGATGAAATGACTTATAATTGATGATCTTTGTGGTGTTAGGATTTATTATTAATGTTGATTTGATCTTCAATTTGTGTTTTGATGGTTGATTTTAAGTTTTGGTGGTTTTTGGGTCGTGGTTCGTCAATGGTGGAAGAGAGGGAGTGTTTGTTTTTGTGTTTTACAAAAATAAAGGTGACATACATAATGCTCTCACTGGTGGCAGTCCCATATCGATATGGGGCCCGCCAGTTTTAATCTGGGGGCCGTCGGAGATATGGGGGCCACCCTCAGTTGAGTGTTTTGGACTTAAATTTTGATAGAATTTTTTTACAAAGAGGAGTGACGCTTTAATTTGCATTTCGAGAATTAAAAATGCTCAAAATACTTTAGATGAAGTATTTAAGTTGTCACGACACGGAGTGGAACACGGACTAGAATCGAGACAGAAGAAAAAGAAGACGATTTATGGAATGTGTTCCATCATTCCTAAACCAAGACGTAGATAGTTAAACGATTCTCGTTTAAGAGCTTTAGTAAGAATGTCGGCGATGTTGTCGACAGACGTCACTTTTTCGATAGTGATATGTCATTTCTGGACATTATCACGAAGAAAGTGGTGACAAATTTCGATGTGTTTGGTTCGAGAGTGTTGCACCGGGTTTTTGCTAAGGTCAATCGCGCCTTTATTATCGCACATGATTGGGACGTCGTCGAGTCAAACGTCATAGTCGATAAGAGCTTGTTTTATCCATATTGCTTGTTGACATGCCTTTTCGGCGCTTACGTATTCGGCTTCGGTAGTGCATATTGCAAGAGCGGTTTGTTTTTTCGAGAACCAAGATGTCAAACAACATCCTATGAACGTAAAAATACCGCTAGTGCTCCTTCGGTCCACATAATCTCCCGCATGATCATAGTCAACATATAATACTGTTTCTATGCCGGTCCCATTAGGATACCATAATCCTAAGTGCGTAGTGGCTTTAATGTATCGGAAGATACGCTTAACCGCTTCAAGATGAGAGGTTTTAGGAGCCTCTTGGAAGCGGGCACAAAGGCAGACACTAAACATGATATCGGGCCTACTTGCCGTTAGGTATAATAAACTACCTATCATGCCTCGATACTTGGTACTATCTACCGACACACACTCTTCATCTTTCGTGAGTTTAGTATCAGAGGACATGGGGGTTTTCATTGGTTTAGAATCTTCTAAGCCAAATTTCTTAAGAATTTCTTTAATATATTTAGATTGATTAAAGAAAATACCATCTTCTATTTGTTATATTTGTAATCCAAGGAAGAAGTTGAGTTCACCCATCATGCTTATCTCGAACTCGTCATGCATGATTTTGGCAAATTCATCACACATGTCTTGACAAGTTGAGCTGAATATAATGTCGTCGACATATATTTGAACGATGATAAGGTTTGAACTTTTCTTCTTGGTAAAAAGTGTGTTATCTACCATTCCCATTTTGTATTCATGTTTACTAAGAAAAGTTATAAATCTATCATACCAAGCTTTGGGTGCTTGTTTGAGACCATATAAAGCTTTCTTAAGTTTATAAACATGATTCGGTTTTTCAAAGTCAATGAATCCTGGAGGTTGTGCCACGTATACCTCCTCATTGATAAAACCATTCAGGAATGCACTTTTTACATCCATTTGGAATAGCTTAAAATCTAACGCACAAGCCTAAGCTAATAATATTCTAATAGACTCAAGTCTAGCTACTAGGGCATAAGTTTCATCATAATCGATGCCCTCTTGTTGATTATATCCTTGAGCAACTAACTTAGCCTTATTTCGAGAAACAATACCGTTCTCGTCTAGCTTATTTCTAAACACTCACTTAGTTCCTATGATTGTCATATTCCTAGGTTGTGGAACTAACTCTCAAACATCGTTAGCAATGAATTGATTTAATTCTTATTGCATAGTGATTATCCATCTTTCATTCGTTAAGGCTTCATTCACATTCTTAGGTTCTATAGTTGATATAAAACAAAAGAAGTTATTTTGGTTTTGGGCTTGTGACCTAAAGTTCTTTGGTTAAGGTTTCCTATGGTATTTTCTAATGGATGGTTCCTAGATTCCTTAATATTAACTACTTCGTCAATCTCTAAAGTTTCATCCTCAATGTCATTTTCTAAGATTTTCTTTTCGGCAACCTTAATTGCTTCTTCTTCATCTAAGTCATCATCCACCAAGGGTGATGTCTTAGAGGGTGGAGGAGCTTCATCAAATGTCACGTTGAGTGATTCTTCGATTTTAATAATGTGTTTATTAAGGATGATGTATGCTTTGCTATTTTGGGAGTAACCTAAAAAGACACCTTCGTATGACTTTGGGTCAAACTTAGTGAGGTAGTCTTTAGTATTTAAAATTAAGCACTTGCTTCTAAACACTCTATAATAATCAAGAGTAGGTTTCCTACCTCTCAGGAGTTTATAAGGTGTTTTTCCTAGGATGGCTCTAATTAGGATTGGGTTGAGGATGTATGTTGAAGTATCTACGGCGTTACACCAAAACTTTTAAGGTAACGATTGTTCATTCAACATTGTTCTACTCATTTCTTGTAGTGTCCTATTTTTCCTTTCTACCTCGCCATTTGATTGTGGAGTGCGTGGAGCTGAGAAGTTATGTGTAATACCATTGTCATTAACAAACTATCCAAATTTCACTTCATTATCAAATTCTCTACCGTGATTGGTTCTTATTAACACTATTGTACATCCTAATTGGTTTCGAATTTTCTTACTAAATATTTCAAATTGATCGAAGGCTTCGGTTTTATCTATAAGGAATCTAGTCCAAGTATACCTAGAGTAGTCATCTATTATGACTAAGGTGTAGCGGTTTCCTCCGTAACTCCGTACGGCGGATGGACCGAAGAGATCCATATGAAGGAGTTCTAAGCATCTAGTCGTTGAGACTATATTCTTAGCTTTGTGACTAGCGTGAGCTTGTTTTCCAATTTTGCAAGCATCACAGAAGTGTTGATTAAACTTAAGCTTAGGTAAGTTTCTAACTAATTCCTTAGATGCTTACGATTGAATTAGACGCATATTAGCGTGACCTAATCTCTTATGCTACAACGTAGAGTTTTTATTAATCGTTGCAAGACAAATTTGATCTTTTGGCTTATTTCCTAATTTCATCACATATAAGCCTTTCTTCATAATACCTCTACCTATAACCTTACCATCCTTAGTGATTTCACTATCATGTTCAGAGAAAGTTACTTTACTTATTATCACATATTTGTCCTATACTTAGCAAGTTAAATTTTAAGTTATCTACATGTTCTACATTATCTATTTTGAGAGAGTCATTTGAAATCGTACCTTTGCCAATGATGTTACCGCGAAGATTGCTACCAAAAAATAACATTACCTTAGTTGTATGCCTTGTAGCTTGACAAGAGCTTTCGGTTACCCATCATGTGTTTAGAGCATCCGTTATCCTTTATCCACTCATCAGGTTCCAAGTGGACTCCAAGGCATATCTATTTATATAAGACAATAACTCAAACATTTGGTCCCCAATATCTCATGGGTCCAAATTTGTTAGTGCTAAACATTCCTTGCATTTGATGCAATTGGTTGGGATGTGGAAATGGAAGACACATTTCCCATGGCATGTAACTTTGACGTTAGAAATTGTTCCAAGTTACGGGAAAACCATGAGGTTGGTTTTGTCGACCAACGTTCCTTTTTGGTTGCGGTGTATTAGGACGAGGATAATTATTATTGACTCTTCTAGGTGGTGGAGTTTTTGATCTAAAGTTTGGTTTTAAAAATCCAACTCCAGGTTTTAATGATGGCTTGTAAAATTGTTTAACTTCATTATCACTAGCAACTTGAACTTTAACTTTGTTTACCATTATATGTTTTGGCTAGGACCCAAAATGGATTTTTGAAAAGAAACAGCTTTCTCAGATCCGGGTGAACAGACTAGCGGTCCCACAATTGCTTTAGGGGCCGCCTCTGCTATATAGGGGCCACCCTTATTTAAGGGACCTCCAACAAGGGACGTTTCTTTTTCAGATTTCACAAATTTTATTTCCTTAGTTCCACTAGTTGATGCTTCAAGTGAATTAAATCCCAAACCTAATTTATCTCCGGAGGGTTTTTGATTACTTAACATTTCATTTAAGCAATGTGTACTCTTTTTAAAATTTGTTAGTTTAATAGCTTCCTTTTTAAGTTTTTCATTTTCAATTCTAATAAATTGACATTTTGTACATTCGAGATCAACTCCCTTGTTTTTCTCGAATGTGGATAATTTTTCTTTTAGTTTACTAAGCTCATTTTTAAGCTATTTCTAACGGCTTTTAATCTTTTATTCTTTGTGATTATTTTTAGACTCATTTTTCATAGTTTGTCATATTCATTATCTAGAGCTAAATCATCTATTGATGAGTTCTCATCACTAAAGTAAGAGGAATCGGAACATACCTCATTTGATGCTTGAGCTACGAGACACATCTCATCTTTGGCCTTCTCATCATCTTCTTCACCGCTATCACTCCACGAACCTCTGATGAAAGCTCTTTGGTTCTTGTCTTTTGGTGGTTTTGGACATTCTCCAATAAGATGATTTGGATCATCGCATCTAAAACATTTTCTATCATTTTTGCCGTTCTTGTCATCTCGGCTTGTTAGCCTTAAAATATGGTGACATATCTAGAATTACAATAGTTTAGTTATAGTGTGACACGTAGGGACTAATAATGACAAGTTACAATAGTTAGGTGTCACTAGGACTATAAATACCCCCTCCATACTTCCATGGAGGGGTGAGGATAAACATTTGTCTCATAAGTGTGTGTTGTTTCTCTCTCTAGAAAACACACACACTCTTTCCTTTCTCTCTCAAATAAAATGGCTTACTTTCATTTTTATCCTCCCCGACCTCCGGATCGTCTTTTGTTAGTGAAATCTTATTATTAACAATTGGCATAAGAGCCTAGGAGCATATCGTGATCATTGTTTGCTAAATCAGAGGTGTTCGTGGTGGTTTTTTTTGTATGAAACTCAAACCGAACACACCTTTTTCGCTTACTTTTTGATCTAAAACGTGTGTTTTACGACGATCAACTTGTACTTTTGTTAGTCTTATATGTACCAGCAACTTATTTGGGTATCAAAACACGTTATGTTGGAAGATTTCAAGCGAAATGTGCAAGGAAATGTCAAGCGAAATGTCCAATTTCTTTGCAAGCGAAACATGTTTCTTAAACCAAGCAAAATGTGTAATTTCCTTAAACCAAACGAAATGTGTAGATTTCAAGCGAAATATGCAGGTATGTTTCTCAAGCGAAATAGGTCGATCCGCGCATCAGGTGGGCATGTGACCGACTTTGGGCATGTGACTGAATTTAGGAATATGATCATCAAGACAAATCAAAACATAAACACCAAAGCAAACACAACACTTAATGCCAAAACGATCCTTAAAAGATTCACTAAAACGACAAACGGCTAAAGATTCGGACTACGATGTCAAGTGATCACAAAGTTGATTTGGTATCCCTTATTTGAGTTTGAAGTGGGTTTCACGAGGGCGTCTACTTATTTCATCATTGAGACTTCCTTCTATTTGCTACCCCTTTTCTTTAAACCCAATCTATCGATTGATGACTTGCTTGAACGTATACAGCTTATGATTAAGACTTGAATTATCTAGTTTCCAGTAGTCGGGGTGGTTGGTTGAAGACCTGGTTACTATCACTTAAAGGATATACGTTGTAGTACTTAGTGTCAGACGCAGAAGCCGATGTGGATAATTTCAAGAGGTGTTGTACTTCTTATAGTACTTAGAGGCTTTCTTCTACACCGTTCTTCAATCAACAACAGTGCAAGCTTAAGTAACAAATTTGGGGGATTTTACTTCATTTTCAAGTTTGGTATATCGGGTTTACTTCAACAAGTGATCATAACAATAGCCGACAGAATACGAGGTTGGTAAGTTAGCCAGAGAGTATAAGGTTGAGATGTGATCAGCAACTCTCACGAGATATTTGAAGCTACTGAACGTCAATGATACTTTACAGTCTCAACAAAATCTTTCAAAGTTCTTCAATGTCTTTCATAACTTTTTAAGATTGTTTCTTATGACAAGAACTTCTCTTGTATATGGTCGTACACGTCAATGATGCTTCCGAGAGTTCGCAACCATCATGGGGGAAATGTGTACATCCGGGACTTAGTTGACTTTGATGTTACCATGTCAACTTCCAGGGGGAAGTAGTGTATACTACTTTACTTAGCATGGTTTATGAAGTATATTGCATACGTGAGAAGAATTGATGCTGATTTCTCGCATGCACCCCCGAACGAATATTCACCAAGCCCTAATGACAAGAAGTAGTGGTCGTTGGTGTGGTTTGACTTCTACAAAATTCCGATGTGCACGTCAATGACAAGTAGAAGATTGTTCAAGCTACAACAAAGTTTCAGGATCTACTCAAGATAGGGATGTTGGTTTGGGGGGAAGCTGATTCAGAAACTTCGCCAAAAAGGAGTCTATGAAGAAAGCTTTTTAAGACATGCTGCATGAATTGGGGGGAAGTTAATCCAACTCGTGCATACTACAATGGTTCCTGTACAAGTAAAGACACTGAAGATCCAAGCTGGAGTACAAGTTTCAAGACAAGGAGAACTCGGAAGACATCTTCAGCTTTGGAAGCGCTTTGGAAGACTTTATTTGTGTTGTATTTGTACATGATAGGAACATTGTAAGTAATTCCGTATGTCCACATATTGGGGGAAGATTGTTAGCCTTAAAATATGGTGACATATCTGGAATTACAATAGTTTAGTTATAGTGTGACACGTAGGGACTAATAATGACAAGTTACAATAGTTAGGTGTCACTAGGACTATAAATACCCCCTCCATACTTCCATGGAGGGGTGAGGATAAACATTTGTCTCATAAGTGTGTGTTGTTTCTCTCTCTAGAAAACACACACACTCTTTCCTTTCTCTCTCTAATAAAATGGCTTACTTTTATTTCTATCCTCCCCGACCTCCGGATCGTCTTTTGTTAGTGAAATCTTAGTATTAACACGGCTTCTTTGGAACGTCTTTTTGTCATTCCGAGGTTGTCTCACGAATCTACCTCTTCTCTTAAAGAAGTTCTTGAAGTCTCTAACCGCCATGGCGTATACTTCGTCTTCACTTCCGGAAGTCGAACACTCCTCATCACTAGATTCTTTCTTAGCCTTTAAAGCAAGAGATTTTCTTTCTCCCATAGCTTTGACTATTTTTAGAATCTTTCTTGATGATCATCTCATGAACTTTGAGATTCCCGATGAGTTCATCAAGTGACAGTGATGTTAAGTCTTTCGACTCTTCAATGTAGAGCCCTAAGAAACTTCCTAACATAATTCTTGCTAGAATACCCTTCATCAAGAGCTTTTAAACTAGTAATAATAGTATTAAATCTAGCAAAAACACTATCTATAGATTCGTCTTCAGAGATAACGAATTGTTCATACTGTTGTACCAAAAGGTCGATCTTGTTATCTTTGACTTGGTTATTACCTTGATGGGTGATTAACAAAGTTTTCCAAATTTCTTTTGCCGTATTACACGTGAAAATTCTTTCATATTCTTTTCTTGGCAAAGCATTGTAAATAACCATTTTGGCTTCGTTATTTTTTGCAAGCTTCTTTTTAAGATCATCACTTTGTTTTCCAAAAGGGATAACCTCATCTAATTTGGTTTTCGGATTTTGTTGAATAGGATGAATATCACCGTTAGTAATAACATGCCAATCTTTTGATTTAACATATGTCTCGAATCTATTTTCCAATAAATAAAACTATCACTTTCAAAAAGTGGTGGTCTTTGCATGGATTGCCCTTCTAGATATTTATCAAAATCCATAGATCGATCCAAGCTTTAAGATACAATATATTTTAAAAATCTTGAGTGACCCCGGCTTATGATATTAATTGTGGAAACTAGAAGGGGGGAGGGGTTGAATAGTTTACTGGTTAGTTATTGTTTTAAAATTTTACTTCTAAAATTTATTAGATCTGTATATATGTTCAACCCACCAACAATGTACGTATCTACTAGCTACAACTAATCAAACAATAAATAACAATCACAACAATATAAAGAGATGAGAGAAGGAATACTTAAACCAAGACACCAAGATTTATAGTGGTTCGACTACGAAGCTCTTATTCGCCCTACTCCACTCCCTGTGTATCCTACTTGAGATTTCACTATGTCAACAAGCTCCCTTCAGGCAGAGAAAACCGTTTACACGTCGTTTACGTTATTTTTTTACATTAAGCTAAATGTCGAGTCCTAATCTTAGCTAGAATCAATCTACCACTTCACAAGTAATACACAATCACAAGATCTACACTATTGGATTTATACACTATCCGATTTACACATCTACACAAGACAATCAAGATAGAGATTTGGTACTTAAAAGAAAGAAGGAGAAGTCACTAAACTACAACAATTCTTTTCTTGGCGAATACGAATGTTCTTCTCTTGCATTTGATAGAGAGGAGAGGAGAGAAAGAAGGTTTTTAGTGAGAGAAAGAAGGTTTTTAAAGAAAGAAAGAAGACTGGAAAAATTCGTGCAAAGAGGTCTATTTTTCTGCTGAGAATAGTATTTAAAGCCAGGAATCCCCAACGATGAGCTGGCGGCGGTCCCGGTGGTCCCAAATATATTTGGGGGCCCCTAGCCACTTAGGGGGCCGCCCCTAGACTAATGCTCCCCTTTTTGTCTTTTAGTAGGGAAGGTTTTATCTGTTATGAAAGCTTCTATTTTGGGGGAAAAATTTGAATTTCAAATTTATGTTTTAAATAAAAATTTTCTTTTAATTAATTAAAAAGTATTTTATGTAAATATATTTTTTGTACAAATACTTTTGTAAAAATGTGATGGTTAAGAAAAATTATTTTTTTGATCACTAATCATGTTTAATGATTTGTTTATACATACCTTAAGTGATTTACATTTGAAATGGAAATTTACGATTAATAATTTGTAAACGTTTATTTTTATCGCAAACGTTTTTACATTTTGTTATCTTCAAAACATCGAGAGGTCGAAAAATATAAATAACGTTTTTAGACATTATTTGTATTAACAATTATTATACCTGACACTAACACATATCCCTCTAATATTGAGGAGGAGCATTAATATGTTCCCTAATCAGCTTGTGAATAATCACAACATTTTTCTCCCAGATTTTTTTAACAAATTTAAATAATATGATATCCAAAATATCAAAGGATTTGAAATTTTTGATAAGGGGAAAAATGTGATTAAAATATGAAAACTTATGAAAATGTGATTTTATGGACTCATGTGTGTACTCCATCCCTCATGTGCTAAACACTTTCGTATATCGATGAACATGTTTAAGGGGGGGCATTTCTGAAAAGCTAAAACAATCGAAGTACAAAAGCTTTGATATTTATATCACAAGTACCTTTATTGAGTTTTTCAAATGGTTTTATGGGAAGGAGAATAGTACCAAAAGACCGACCATGCATTTAATTTTATCGAAGTTATAAGGTTGGTAAGGTTAGGTATTCGTTCCCATGATCCAGCCAGAACTAGAGGGATCTACCCATGGACAATCCACTAGTTAGTGTAGAAGTCCTTAGATATGATATTAAAAGGAGTAAAAGTGAGAATTAAGGAATAGTGCCGAATGAGATGGAGCTAGTATTGGAACAAACCCAACAAGGTACTAGTCATGAAGTATCAGTAAGCACTGAAGGGGTTGAAGAATTAAAAAGAATTGTAAGGATAAAGGGTGAAAATAAAGAATCCCTCCATACACTTAGGCAGAAACCGGGTCAATGCATAAACTATCAAAAACATTAAGATGTTGTCCGGTATTGAAGATAGTCGTCATGGACCCAGTAACACAATGCATAACCCTCCCTAGCCACTCAAGTCTCTTAAAAGACTCTTGTTTCATTTCTCACAGAGATTAACGCATTTTTATCGACTTTCTCACTCCGAGTTAGTAGATATTGAAAAGGTGGCAGTCAGCTCCAGCCCCTGATCACTAAAACCAAAATGCACTATTGAGTCTAGAGCCAAGAGATCATCCGTAAATCTCATTAGGACACTATTCCAATATACTTGTCGTTCACACACTGTGAAAACAAGGAATATCTTAAGAGTCCTACGCATTATCCTTGTGGTATCGCTAGAGCATCCGAGTAATACCTAAGTATTCACATTGAAGATGGAAATCCTGCTAGAGCCAACATCAAACAAGCTCTACGGTAGGTGACTTGTGAGATCTTAAATGGATCAAACTTATGACACTGGATATCGATTCGGTCCAGATTATGAATTGACGATGGATGAATTTTGATAAACGCTTAAAACTCTCGATGTGTTACAAAAACACTTTTACAAGTTACACGTCGATTGATTTTCAAATCAATTTTCCCTTCAATCGGTGAGATAGTAACTCACTAATTCACTAATATCGTGTTGTCTACTTTGAGATGCTCCGGTATTGAGAACGGATACAGCAACTGCGAAACCCTATCAAGGAGATTCTTTGGAATTCTACCTGATCATAGGCAATATTTATACTGATTAACGGGGAACCGTGGTTATTACAACCGTATTCGACGAAAGTGAACAAAGACTGTTTCGTTTGTTTATCACTAACGTAAAACCTGCAGGTACTCCCGATGATGGTAGCTGCTATCAAAGATAAGTCAATTTATAACCACATGTTCATACTCGACCGACACTTCTAAAGACATCATGAAAGCTCAAGTACATATTTCAAGGCTTCCGCTACTTTGATACCACACGTCCTTCTTAAAGTGACCAAGTATTAAAGTAAAAGAACTTTAAGAACAAAGAATATTCAAGCTTTCAAGATCAAGAAAGGTATGAGCATGTCGGTCCGAAAGTCACTAGCACACAAGATGGAGAAAGATCATAAGATGATGATTATGGATTACATTTGGCTGATGATCTCAAGAAGCTCAAGATCACATATAGAGTCAAGCTTAAAGGAACAAGCTCAAGCCACAAGTCAAAGATCACTACATCAAAGTACAAGATATCATATGAAGAATCAAAGACTATGAGGTAGAACACAAGATCAATCAGAAGATTACTGAGCTTAAGTTAGTACTTTCAGGGGTGACCTCCCTTAGGGGGAGATTGTTAGGTTTAAGAAAAAGACTCGGTCACCCCGTGTATTTTACAGTTTATCCTAGCACGTAGTTTAATGTTTAACGTATGACATATGGTTATGGGCCGGGTATTAAACCTACACGTGTAAGCCCATACCAAGGCCTATGGGCCGAATATTGTAGACATATAAATACCTCTTCAATCCCATGGAAGAGGTGATTGGTCATTCCATTTATCAAATAGCACTTTCTCTCACTAGAAGCTTTTCTCTCTTTTCTTTCTCTCTCTAGATTTGGCCAATCCCTTAATCTTGTGTTATGATATCCAATATCCTACAAGTTGTATGGAGGGCTTCTTTCTTTAGACCATTTATCCTTACATTTCTTTTTCATTCTTCAACCCCTTCAATGCTTACCAAGACGTCATTACTAACACTTGTTGTGATTGTTCTAGTGTTAACTCATGTCTTAGTCTGCATTATTTCCGTTTCTCATTCTTCTCCAAATCATACCTAAGGACTGATATTTCTAACTATGGAGTGTCCTTGGGTAGATCCCTCTGGTTATGGTTGAATCATAGGACTAATACCTGACCTAACCACCTTATGACTTCATAATCTTCATAAAATTAATAGGTTGTTGGGTATTTGATCGTAACCATAAATCCTTGAAAATCAATCAAAGTGTTTGATAGAATTATCAAAATCATTAACACTTTGAGAGTTTCATCTTTTGAAAAAAAACCCCTTCACACGTGCATCAATAATCAAAAGTGTTTAGCACATGTGGGTAAGAGTACAAAGCACTTTGAATTTTTAGATCACTTATTATTTTCTAGATCACGTTTTAATCACATTTGTCCCCTTATTTTAAATACCAATTCACTTAGTCTTTGAAATACCAAGTGATTAAAATTTGTCTTGAAAAATTTGAGGGGAGAAAATATTATCAGCATGAATTATGTGGAACTTTTTCTTCATGCTCCCCCTCAATTTTACATATGTTTGACACCAAAGAAAATGATACCAAGTTTTATAAAGAATATAAAATTGAGGGTGAGAGGTGTTGAGCACACAATTTTGAAAGATTATGAATTGTCATTGAAAAATTCTTAAAAAATTATACCCAGACACTTGATCATCGTATAACAAACATTCTAATGTAAGTTGTCATTATTATTACTGAGTTGTTATTAAGATACTTTTTATAATGTTTTGAATACATAAAAATTGTCGTGAGATGATGTATAAAAAAACATTAAAACTTTGTTTTTCAAAAAAGTCCCCTCAACAATTGACTCATTTATAAAAATGTTACCATTTGTTAGAAAATGATTGTCTTTGAAAACTTTGTGAGGGATGCAGTGTTGAACACGCAATTTTGAAAGATTTTGAATTGTCATTAATAAATTCTAGAAAAATTATGTTTAACTTTTGAGAAACCACATGTTAAAAGTCTTCTCTTCTAACGCTAAGGATAAGCGTACTAAGGCATACACTTTCCTTTTCTTGAGCATAAAACTTTGAATGTCTTGTATAAACTGATCAAGACCGATAAAATTTCTTTCTCGTTATTAGGATAAGTTATCTTTATAGATAAACTTTCCTTTCTTTGAAGTCCAGGTTATGTACTGATTTGCACATAAGCCATAAAGAAAATTAGAAATGATATGTTGTGAAACTTTTGAACTCTTGCTCGAACTTCATTTACACACCCATGTCAATGTTAATTGACATTTCTAGGTACGTAAATGTTATTGATTCAAAAAGGCATGTCGAGAGGATTCTTTTTGGAATTTTTTGATTTTTTGATTTTATATTTGCTTTTTGAATTTTTTTATATTTGTATTTGGTTTTATAGGTTTTATATTTTTGTATTTTGCTTTTTCAAAAATATTTACAATTCGATGTTTGATAAAATATCAAGCAGTCTCATTTGCAAGAACCTCCAGTTCTGCTAGACTCAAATATCTCATACCAATTCGTCTAACAAGATACTCAAACCTTTCTTGTGAAAGAGCTTTTGTAAACATGTCAGCTAATTAGTATTCAGTTCTGACAAAGTACAATTCAGTTATACCATGTTCAACCTGTTCCTTGATAAAGTGGTAATAGACATTGATGTGCTTGGTACGGGAGTGCTGCACGGGGTTGCATGAGATTGCTATGGCTGACTGATAACATCAAATATTTGATACTTTTTAGTGTCAACTTTCCCCTAAAAATACTTGCAATTGTCTTATAAATACTTGAATTTGATACTTTTACGGTTATTTCGTTGTTTACAGGTAAAATGCATGTATGTGACAAGAAACACGGGAAAAGGATGTAAAAATGAAGAAAACATGGATTCTTACGAGACTTTACGGCGTAACCCCTACGACGTAACCACAAGCAAGGTTTACGTCGTAACATTGTTATTATGGAAGGCTGAGTCATCCTAGTCAGCATTACGGCGTAACAGGTACACTTGATTATGCCATAACATCTTTTAAGCTCGCAAGATGAAAAGTACATGTCAGCAGTTTACGGCGTAAACCCTTAGAAGGTTACGTCGTAACATATTCGAAATCTATAAATAGAGGCCTCATTCAGCCACTTTATCATCAACCATTCCACCATAGCTCTAAGAAGCGACAAAGGCTTCTATACCTCAAAGAATTCCACCAGAAGTCTAAGGGAGATCACACTTAACTTACTTTTATATTTAATCGTTCATAAACCGCATCTGTAAGAATTATGAGTTTTCAATGCAAGATTACCTTTATTAATTTTTGCTTTGTTGTTGCCATGAGCGGCTAAGCACTTTAAGTGCTAGCCTAGTCATGAATTTACTATTGTTATTATGTTTGTTTCATGTTAGATTATGGTTTCGTTGGATATCCTTTGACTATCGTGTATGTAACACCCCCAAAATAGGTCGCAGCGGAATATGGGTTTGGGAGCATTACTTCATAATACCATTGCACAAGATATGAGAACGACCTTTAAAAGTGTCGTTTAAAACTAATACATTGGATTTAGTAAAGTGTTTGTTACAAAAGCCCGAAGCTCTACTTGTTCATTGTTAAATTATACAAAGTTTCTAGTTCGAAAACAAACGTTTTCCCCAAATATGTAATGCAACCAAATCTTTAATGCTATTGACTTCCAAAATAATGACCACCAATGTATCCCTTGTACCTCGTGCCTTATTAACCTCCTAAAAAACATGCTTTAAAACGTCAACAATAATGTTGGTGAATTCATAGGTTTGTAAAATGTATGAGTGTAGGACAGCAATTGTTTAGAGAGTGTATTGCATGGTATACAATATCCAAAATTGTAAGTATTGCATGGTATATAATATTCAAAACAGTAAGTATTGCATGGAATACAATATCCAAAATAGTTAGTATTGCATGGTATACAATATTCAAAACAGTAAGTATTGCATGGTATACAATATCCAAAACAGTAAGTATTGCATGGTATGCAATATCCAAAATAGTAAGTATTTCAAAGTTACTTGCGTCCAGTTGTAAACAAAGCATGTTCTCACCCTAAAAATATATTTAAAACCAGTAAAACATGGGGCTATGAACTCACCTCGAGTGGATGAGTCTAACAATGTAAATCAAATGCGTGAAAAATACGTCTCGTAAATCGTCAGATGCAACCTATTTAATTTAAGGCCGTATAAGTACTAAGCATGATAATTAACATCTACCATATACAATTCTATATAGCTACATCACCATCTAATTGTTTTGGTAAAATTGTGTTTAATAAGTTAAAACATTTATAATCACCGTTTTAGTAAAACTGGCGTAACTTTCGTGTTACAAGTCCGTTTCTTGCGTTTCTTATGCCCACACTTTCGTATTAAGACGAGTTATCAAAATTTGACATTTTCATATTTTTAGTCCTCTAATGAACAGTGATTTTTACTGTTCATACCAGTTATGAACTTATTTTTATAGTTTTAGTTATCGTAAAACCCGTAAATGTCGTATTTTATTCGTTATAGCTCCTTTTATAGCGATTCTTTTGAGCACGCTCTCGTAATTGAAAGTTCTTATTTATGAGGTTTACAAAAATAAATGTTTCTGTCATGAACAGTAACTTTTTATAAAAATAGTTTTATAAAAGTATTTTTATATATTTAAGTATATAATCTCGCGTAATTCATAACTCCTTCGTTTTTGATCCAAAACTTATGATCCGAATTGTTTTAGAATCCTAATATTACGTACCATCTGTGAAAAATACAAACCCTTATATTTTAGAAGTATTTTATAACTTTCTTTTATAAAGTTTATTTTATAACGCGTTTAATTAACGTGTAACTCGTAAACTACGTATCTTTTTCGTTATAAAGCGGTTTTTCGAGTTCCTTACATATTTGGAATCGTCATGAAGTGTACTATCTTTATAAAACATAATGTGGCTGTCATTATACACGAATCAAAACAGCCCCCTTTTATAGCTTTTATACATATTTATATACTTTTGTTTTATGTACCTTTTTCAACAAATCAAATACCACAAATCTTTTATAACCATATACATCTTATGTCTTACATATATTAGAGTCCATAAGTCTATCATTTGTCCAATTGTCTAAGATATCTAGATTAACAAGTCATTAATATCACATGAAAACCTAAACTTTCCTTAAGTAACTTTTAACTACAAGTTTATACTTGAACTTTTTATACTTAAACCAAGAGTGTACAACACTTATAAATCCATTTTAATATGATATTATCCACTACATAACATATGTAAAAGTGATCAAAATCATAATCACAAGTAGAAATTCATTTCACATGTTTAAAAGCATCCTAATGGTGATTTTGCTATGTAAACATCATATATACATATAATCATGAAAATGAAAAGTTAAGGGCTCTTAGGTAACCTTATGATAATGTATGATGATGAGAAAACACAATCTAAACCCTTGTTTAGATTAAAAACCCAAGCTTACAAGATTTGAAACCCTAATTAACCAAGAAAACCCTAATCTTCCATTTCTTGCTTCCACACTTGCAAACCATTAACCAACCTTTCAAAACACCTTAGGACATCTTAGATATTATGTAGGTATGTGTGTAATTGTTGTAGAAAAAGAGGTTGTTTGAATGCTTGTTTGGTCTTAGAAAAATCAAATCTATGGATTTATTAATAGGCGGTGTATTTTGAGCCGTGGGTATGTGAGTGGGTTATTGTGTGTTGGTGTGTTGTAGGGGGTACCTCCGGTGGGTTGGTGTTTTGTATTTGGTGTCATTCCTTAGATAAGCCATTAGATAACCACTTCGTTTACTAGTTGTAATAAGTCTAGGTGCATGCAAGACACAATGAGGGTTTCATGGAAGACTTTGGTCATTTACTATTTTAGTTAGTAAGAAAAAATGAGCCATGGTTCCTAAAAGTAGAGGTTATCCCATGAAAACAAGGAGTGATGTTTTTCTAAGATATTTCTTGGTTATCCATCTTCATAAATCAGGATATATGCATTTGTATGATAATATTTAGTTAAATTTTGGGTATTGGGGTATAAAGTGAGTAGTTGTTGAAGCGTAGAAAAGTTTTGGTGGTTCGGGAATTCCTAAACGTTTTTACGCGAAACCGTAACCAATTTACGTAACAGTAAAAATAAAGTGAACAAAGTTAATAATTATCCTCAAAATAATTACTTAACACTTGCTTGATGTAAACATTTAATCGTTTGATACCCCCGTTTAAAATTGAATGAAAATTTTTAGCTTACGCGATTTTAATTTACGTTGGAAATGTAAAGTGAACTGGTAAAATGTTCTAATATAAATATGGATTTCATTGAAGTAAAAAAGGTGTGAAAATGTGAGTTGTTACAGTCTCCTCGTGTTAAGAGAATTGCGTCTCGCAATTCAGTTCAAGTTGTCTTTCGAAATAGTGTTGATGAAGAGGTATGGGATTAAACTTTTTTTTTATGAAAGTTAACTCCAACCGGCTATGAACAGTATGCCCAACGGCCTTCGACACAGTAGCCCCGACGGCTACTCCCTCCTTTTTAAATACCAAATTTTTATCCTCCATTTCTCCACACAACACTTAATCTTTCACTTACATTTTCTCTTATCCAATCCTCAAAATGTTGCACATCACATCCGCTCTTGGCGTGGGGTCCGCGTTCAGCCACTCGGCATTTATCTTGCCTACTTCCCATACGAAGAAGGATTTCAGTATCTGGCCTTTATTCTAGCAATTCTCGTACCCCTCATCATTCTTGCAATCGACGTGGATCTCCTTTGGAATAAATAGATATTATTGCTAGGGGAGGGTTGTAATATATTGCCTTGTTGTCACTGATGACTATAGTAGGTTTAGTTGGGTTTTCTTTTTGGACACTAAGGATGAGACTGGTGGGATCCTTAAAACTTTTTTAACTGGCATAGAAAACCAAATAAATCATAAGGTTAAAATCATCATATGTGACGATAGAAATGAGTTTAAAATAATGACATGAATCAGTTTTGTGGGATGAAAGGGATTAAGAGGGAGTTTAGTATTGCCAGAACTCCACAACAAAATGGAGTGGCTGAAAAAAAGAATAGGACACTAATAGAGGCAGCTAGGACTATGCTAGCAGATTCATTATTACCTACTACATTTTAGGCTAAAGCAGTTAATACTGCTTGTTATGTTCAGAATAGGGTTCTAGTGACCAAGCCTCACAACAAGATACCTTATGAACTATTACTTGGTAAACCACCTAGTATAAGCTTTATGAGACCTTTTGGGTGTTCTGTGACTATTCTTAATACCTTAGATCCCCTAGGCAAATTTGATGAGAAGGCTGATAAAGGGTTCTTTATTGGATACTCTATAAATAGAAAGGCTTTTAGGGTATTTAACACTAGAACTAGGAAAGTAAAGGAGAACCTGCACATAAACTTTCTTGAAAACAAACTTAATGTTGCAAGGAGTGGACTAGAATGGCTCTTTGATATTGATTTACTAACAAACTCTATGAATTATGAGCCAATTACTGCATGAAATCAAACTAATAAGAATGCATGTATCAAGGATAATGTTGATGTTGTACCTACTCAACAATATATTCTACTACCATTACTTTATGATAGTCCACAGAGCTCAAAGGATGCAGTTGCTAATGATGTTGGTAAAAAGACTAATGAAGAACCAGCACATGAGGGTGAAAGAAATGGTTAAGAGAAAGAAAGAGGAGCTTCAAATAAAGAAAATAACCAGAATGTGCAAGATTTTAGAGCTGAATTGGGTAATTTGCTTGATCAACAGAAGGAAGGTTATGATAACAGCACTAATAGAGATAGTACTATTAGTCCATCTGTTAGTACTGCTGGGCAAAATTTTACTAACGCTGATGATCTTCCTACTGATCCTCTCATACCTAATTTGGAGGATACTGGTATCTTTAGTGGTGCATATGATGATGAAGATGTGGGTGCAGAGGCTGACCTTAACAACTTGGAAACCACCATGAATGTTAGTCATATTCCCATAACCAGAATTCATAAGGATCATCTTAAAGACCAGATCATTGGAGACATAAATTTAGCTACTCAAACAAGGAGGATGATTAAGATTACTGAAGAACATGCTATGGTCAGTTACATCAAAAGGCAGAGGAGAACAAATCACAAAGATTATCAAAACCGCTTATTTGCCTATTTTCTCTCATAAATAGAACCCAAGAAAGTGATTCAAGCTTTGACAGATCCAAGCTGGATAGAAGCAATGCAAGAGAAGCTTCTGTAATTTAAACTTCAAAAGGTTTAGACTCTGGTAGATCTTCCTAAAGGCAAGAGGGCTATTGGAACTAAGTGGGTGTATAGAAACAAGAAAGATGAGAGAGGAATTATAGTTAGAAACAAGGCAAGACTGGTTGCACAAGGTTACACCCAAGAAGAAGGCATTGATTATGATGAGGTTTTTGCTCCTGTTGCTAGGATTGAAGCAATCATGTTATTTTTGGCCTATGCATCATTTATGGGATTTATTGTGTATCAGATGGATGTGAAGAATGCCTTTTTATATGGTACTATTGAAGAGGAGGTATATGTGTGCCAACCTCCTAGTTTTGAAGATCCACAGTTCCCTGATATGGTTTATAAGGTAGAAAAAGCTTTTTATGGTCTACATCAAGCTCCTAGAGCCTGGTAATGAAGACTTTCTACTACTTATTAGCAAATAGATTTTAGAATAGTCACTAATGATAATACTCTATTCATCAAGAAGGAAAAAGGGATATCATGTTAGTGATAAGTAATGACATCATCTTTGGATCTACAAAGAAGTCTTTATGTGTTGAGTTTAAGCAGATGATGCACAAGATATTCTAGATGAGTTCTATAGGGGGACTCACTTTCTTCTTATGGTTGCAGGTAAAGCAGAGAGATGATGGAATATTCATCAGCCAAGACAAGTATGTGGCTGATATATTGAAAAAAATGGATTTCCCGTCAATAAAAGACAGCACGCAACTTCCAATAGAGACTAACAATGCATTGCTCAAGTATAAAAAGCAGAGGAAGTGGATGTTCACTTATATAAGATCAATGATGATACATTAATGTACTTAAACAACTTCTAGGCCTGACATACATGGTTAACTGTTGCATCACATCCCCAAAATACTAACACACCAAGGGTGAGACCAAAAGAGGTCCGGGACACTGAGATTCCCTGTCTAGTGGTCCCCCTAAGAAAGGTTGTAAACACGTATATGAATCATGTAAGCATCTAGTAAGACCAACTAATGCAAACAACTAGTGTATGTGTATCCCGTGAAAAACTCTTTTGTATGAATGCAATGTTTGAAAATGGTTATAGTCCAGCAAAACATTTGACATGGTTCTTTATAACCTTGGCTCTGATTACCAATCTGTAACACCCCTAAAATGGGTCGCAGCGGAATATGGGTTTGGGAGCGTTACTTCATAGTACCATTGCACAAGATATGAGAACGACCTTTAAAAGTGTCGTTTAAAACTGATACATTGGATTTAGCAAAGTGTTTGTTACAAAAGCCCGAAGCTATACTTGTTCATTGTTAAATTATACAAAGATTCTAGTTCGAAAACAAACGTTTTCCCCAAATATGTAATGCAACCAAATCTTTAATGCTATTGACTTCCAAAATAACGACCATCAATGTATCCCTTGCACCTCGTGCCTTATTGACCTCCTGAAAAACATGATTTAAAACGTCAACAATAATGTTGGTGAATTCATAGGTTTGTAAAATGTATGAGTGTAGGACCGCAATTGTTTAGAGTGTGTATTGCATGGTATACAATATCCAAAACAGTAAGTATTGCATGGTATACAATATTCAAAACAGTAAGTATTGCATGGAATACAATATCTAAAACAGTAAGTATTGCATGGTATACAATATTCAAAACAGTAAGTATTGCATTGTATACAATATCTAAAATAGTAAGTATTGCATGGTATGCAATATCCAAAACAGTAAGTATTTCAAAGTTACTTGCGTCCAATTGTAAAACAAAGCATGTTCTCACCCCAAAAATATATTTAAAACCAGTAAAACATGGGGCTATGAACTCACCTCGAGTGAGTTAATCAATAATGTACTTCACAAGTGAAAAATGCGTCACGTAAATCGTCAGATGCAACCTATTTAATTTAAGGCCGTATAAGTACTAAGCATGATAATTAACATCTACCATATACAATTCTACATAGCTACATCACCATCTAATTGTTTTGGTAAAATTGTGTTTAATAAGTTAAAACGTTTATAATCACCGTTTTAGTAAAACTGGCGTAACTTTCGCGTTCCAAGTCCGTTTCTTGCGTTTCTTATGCCCACGCTTTCATATTAAGACGAGTTATCAAAATTTGACATTTTCATATTTTTAGTCCTCTGATGAACAGTGATTTTTACTGTTCATACCAGTTATGAACTTATTTTTATAGTTTTAGTTATCGTAAAACCCGTAAATGTCGTATTTTATTCGTTATAGCTCCGTTTTTAGCGATTCTTTTGAGCACGTTCTCGTAATTGAAAGTTCTATTTATTTATGAGGTTTACAAAAATAAATGTTTCTGTCATGAACAGTAACTTTTTATAAAAATAGTTTTATAAAAGTATTTTTATATATTTAAGTATATAATCTCGCGTAATTCATAACTCCTTCGTTTTTTATCCAAAAATTATGATCTGAATTGTTTTAGAATCCTAATATTACGTACCATCTGTGAAAAATACCAACCCTTATATTTTAGAAGTATTTTATAACTTGCTTTTATAAAGTTTATTTTATAACGCGTTTAATTAACGTGTAACTCGTAAACTACGTATCTTTTTCGTTATAAAGCGGTTTTTCGAGTTCCTTACATATTTGGAATCGTCATGAAGTGTACTATCTTTATAAAACATAATGTGGCTATCATTATACACGAATCAAAACAGCCCCCTTTTATAGCTTTTATACATATTTATATACTTTTGTTTTATGTACCTTTTTCAACAAATCAAATACCACAAATCTTTTATAACCATATACATCTTATGTCTTACATATATTAGAGTCCATAAGTCCATCATTTGTCCAATTGTCTAAGATATCAAGATTAACAAGTCATTAATATCACATGAAAACCTAAACTTTCCTTAAGTAACTTTTAACTACAAGTTTATACTTGAACTTTTTATACTTAAACCAACAAGGTACAACACTTGTATATCCATTTTATCATCTTATTACCAACAACATATCATAAGTAAAAGTGTACAAATCCATGATTTCAAGTAAAAATTCATTCCACATGTTTAAAAGCATCCTAATGGTGATTTTGCCATGTAAACATCATATATACATATAATCATGAAAATGAAAAGTTAAGGGTTCTTAGGTAACCTTATGATAATGTATGATGATGAGAAAACACAATCTAAACCCTTGTTTAGATTACCAACCCAAGCTTACAAGATTTGAAACCCTAATTAACCAAGAAAACCCTAATCTTCCTTTTCTTGCTTCCACACTTGCAAACCTTTAACCAACCCTTCAAATCATCTTAGGATATCTTAGATATTATGTAGGTATGTATGTAATTATTGTAGAAAATTTTTGTATGGATTGTTTGTGGTGTTGCTTATTAGCTGTGGCATATAGGAGAGGGATAGAGAGAGTGTTTGCTTTGTTTTACCAAGGAAATGAGAGATGTGTGTTTATCTTTCAAGAGTGTAAGAGTTATAAGTAATAAGGACTAGTCAAATGTATAAATAAGAAACACAAGGAGCAAAACAAGGATGACTAGTTGGTCAAGATAACTATACATGCTATCCCTAAGTTGTACACTGTCTAGATAATTAAAGCTTATGTTTCTTTGTCCTCAAAAAATAGGGATTATCCCATGAATTCAGGGCTTGATGTTACTAGATGTTTATTTGGTAAGAAAATGTAAGTAAACTTTCATTTACTTGAAGTGAAAATGAGAAAGTTAAATGTGAAAGTATATAACTTGAAATTTGAAGGTCTTGGTTATTTCTTATTAAATGGGGCGTCTCATTTACATAAGAATGGTAAAGTTTTATAAAACTTTGGTCATTGAAAATAATAGTGGCTATTTGTTGAAGTGTAGATTTATTTTTGTGGTTCCGGGAATGTCTAACTTAATTTATTGTGAAACGTAAATGTTTTACGTAACCGATAAAAATAAAATGAACGAAGACCATAATTATTCTCAACATAATTATTTAATACTTTTTGACATAAACGTTTAATTAGTTTGACGCTCGTTTACGCTAAATGATTATTTTTAGCTTATGCGATTTAACCTAATTCGCGGAATTAAAAGTAATTGCGTACAACACTAAAATAAATAGTAGATTTATTGACGACGTCAATGACCCTAAAACACGGGGTGTTATAGTATGGAATGGAAATTCTAATTTTCATAAAATGCAGATTAATGTATATAACAAGTCTGGTCTTTCCTAATCATAAACAACAAGTGTTAACTCAAAATGATAAAGGACAACCAAAATATTACAATACTTAATAAATTTTCTTGCAACATCATACAATCTTTTAACATTAAATCCAGAAACAGAATGAAACAACTAAGTTTGGTTCCATTGAAATTAGAAAATATCAAGACAGTCAAAATCTTGAACTGATGAAGTAGCAGCAGGACTTTAGCAACATGGATGTGTAATCATTAAAAAGAGTCAGTGTAAGAACCCGAATTTAAGGTCATTATTTATTTTGACTTATATAATTATTTTCTAAATTTTAGAAAATATTCTATTTTATTATTTTGTCGATTTTGGAGAAAATCGTCGGATTTGAATAAAAGGGCTATGCGTTAAAAATTTAACCGTTTTTGAGCAACGAGAAATCAACGACTTCGTATTTTGGCCTCGAATGCCAATTATATTTTATTTTATATAAAATATTATTTTTAAAAGTTTACATGTGCAACCGAGTTAAAATTTTCAATTTACATGCCCCTTTTGTTTGTGTGCTCTAACTTGTGTTCAGGATTTGTGATGTTGTTTAATATTTATTGTCGGCACAAAAGCTGCGACTTCGAGCTGGCTCTTTTGTTCCCTTTGGCTAAAATGCGAGCAGTTATAGCAACATCTTTCTAAGGGTAACGACTTATACCATATGGTGGTGTCGTCACTACCAAAGCTCTAGGATTACGATTCGCGAAAATGATGAATTAGGTAATATTCCTTAATGGCAGTAATCTTGTTAGTCGATTCGTCTTAGGGTGACTAGTGAATGCTCTTGACTTTGAACATAGGATTTTTTATAAAATGATTGAACTTATATAGTACGGTGTTGTAAAGAGTTTACTTATAGTGATTATTATTGTCAGTTTTGGTTTCTCGCGATGATTACATTTTATTAATACGCATTAAGCAAACTGCTAAACACAAGCTAGAAAAACTGGCTTTTGTCAAGAAGTTTTTTAAGGATGACTACTCTCAGCATGGCATGGACCTTCCTGAATTCTATACCATAGTTGATTCAAGTCATGTATAATTGAGCATAATGATGCAGATATGCTCATTTCGTCAAAATAAAGTATATTTTATAATGACTTACATAATAACTAAGATTCGAGAGATTGGCAGAAATTTACGCAATACATAATTCGATAGATTAATTTGAAAATCATTTTACAACATGTTATAGAGAAAACAAACAACAGAACGCCTAGAAATAAAGTACCTAAGATAGTTCTAACTTAGGGTTTACTAGGCAAACGAAGACCAACTTTCTCTTTAAGCTTCAAACTCATCTTACACAAATGTTGTTTAAGAGGTCTGATATGGTTTTCCTCTCCGCCTAAGGCATAACACCATTTATCCACGGCTTTGGTACCTCAAGCTTGTGTTTCCCAAGGTTTTGATTCTTCTCTTCTGGCAATCACTCCTGTAGTCCCTTGATTGCCACAATTCATAGCAAGTTTTAGTTTCTTGGATTCCTAGCAGTAGCAGGATCCTACAATCCCGGGTCATGTGCCAACTCTTGCAATTCCGAACTTTACAATACATGGACCATTGTTGCAGCTTGCACCTTTGCCAATGGAAGATTCCAATCCAGCATACTCCTTCCTTTCAACCATCCCAACGGCGAGAGGCTCGAGCCACATTTGTCTCTTAGATTGATTGTTGTTATCAAGTTCCTCTTATTCTCAGCTCGAAAGACCGTTCAGCAAGCTGCTAATCCTTTTGTTCCACAACTCTTTTCCATTCAGTAGCTTCCTGCATGTTTTTGGTTTTGAACGCCCACAAACACTTCCATGAATCATGTCGCAACCCACCGACATAACGCGTTTCAACTCTGTCAAACTCTTTTTAGGAAACATTCGTAACACAACACAATGCAAGTTTCCTGGAAACGTTGGTTATACCCTATTACGTCGGTACCTTTTACTTTCAAATTCCACAACTCAGTCTCAAGCTTCTTCATCTCGTTCCTTAGGCAGTACTTATCGGTCATTTTCTTTTTCAGTTCTGTCCAAGTCATTGCATACGCAACATCATGACCAACAATCCTAACATGGGAATTTCACCATGTCAGAGCACCTGCTAAAAGAGTACAAGTGAAAACTTGATTCTGATACTCACAGAGTAGTGGCGCTTATGCAAACACAAGTCTCCATCCCTTATCAAGCCATTGAGTTAGTTTCGACAACTCCCTAGTGCCTTTGAAGAATAGAGAGTTGGCACGTCAGAAGTCTTGTAAGATGCATTCTCCGAGCAATGCGTATCAGTCCTTCTGGACACACCGTTCCCGAAGTATGGCTGCATCTCGCCATTCCTGTTTGCTTCACACGTGCTGCCATGCAGTAGTAAACACATTGGTCAATCATTGGCCTGAAGCTGGGCATTTAGTGACAAATGTGGTGTTTGGTTGTTGTTGTTGGAGTGTTTTGTTCTGGTGCTTTCCTTAGAGGCATTATCTTCAAAAATCAGTAGAAGTAATAAAGATTAGAGTAGTTTAGTTTACTTCGTCGCCTCCAAAAATGAGAGTGTTTGTGATGATGTATGGTAAATATGAAGTTTTCGCTCATGAGCATAACTGAACATGGTGAAGATATACATACTTGAAAGCTTAAAGTTAAAGTAGTGCTGTAGGACCTAAACTTGTTTTTATAGTAGCTACTTGCCTCAAGGAATGTACCCCGATTAATAAAATAACCCTTTATATAAATAATTATAGAGTATGCGCAAAAAATGCAAACTATCTTGCATAATATATGTAAGGCCCTTATAGTAAATGTACGTTCTATAATATAAATATATATGAATTCAGTTAACATCTAGTAAGACAACTAATGCTAACACCTAGTGTATGTGTGCCCGTGAAAAACCCCTTTGTATTGAATGCAAGTTGGAAAAGGTTATAGTCAGCAAAACATTGACCTGGTTCTCCTATATAACCATGGCTCTGAGATTAACCAATCTGTAACACCCCCAAAAGGGGTCCGCGATGGCGGAATATGGGTGTGGGAGCGTTACTTCATATACCATTGCATCAAGATAAAGAAACGCCCTTTTTAAAAGTGTCATTTAAAACTGATACATTGGATTTAGCAAAGTATTTGTTACAAAAGCCCGAAGCTATACTTGTTTATTGTTAAATTATACAAAGATTCTAGTTCGAAAACAAACGTTTTCCCCAAATATGTAATGCAGCCAAATCTTTAATGCTATTGACTTCCAAAATAACGAACATCAATGTATCCCTTTGCACCCGTGCCTTATTGACACTCGCGCTGAAAAACAGGCTTTAAAACGTTAACAATGATGTTGGTGAAATGCATAGAGTTTTGGAAAAAGTAATGAGTGTAGGACCGCAATTGTTTAGAGTGTGTATTGCATGGTATAGAATATCTAAAACAATAAGTATTGCATAGTATATAATATTCAAAACAGTAAGTATTGCATGATATATAATATTCAAAACAGTAAGTATTGCATGGAAATACAATACCAAAACCTGAAGTAATTGCATGGTAATACAATGATTCAAAACAGTAAGTATTGCAGGTATATGCAATAATCCAAAACATAAGTATTTCAAAGTTACTTGCGTCCCAATTGTAAAACAAAGCATGTTCTCACCCAAAAAATAGTTATAACCAGTAAAACATGGGCTATGAAACTCACCTCGAAGTGATTAATCATAATTAACTTCACAAGTGAAAAAATAACGTCCGTAAATCTTCAATGCAACCTATTTAATTTAAGCCGTATAAGTTAACTAAGCATGATAATTAACTATACTACCAATATACAATTCTATAGAGCTACATCACCATCTAATTGTTTTGAGAAAATTGTGTTAATAAGTTAAAACATTTTAATCAACCGTTTTAGGTAAAAACTGGCGTAACTTTCATGTTACAAAGTCCGTTTCTTTGCGTTTCTTATTGCCCACACTTTCGTATGTAAACGAGTTATCATAATTTGACATTTTCATATTTTTAGTCCTCTAATGAACAGTGATTTTTTTACTGTTTCATACCAGTTATGAACTTATTTTTATAGTTTTAGTTATCGTAAAACCCGTAAAATGTCGTATTTTATGCGTTATAGCTTCCCTTTTATAGCATTCTTTTGTGCACGCTCCTCGTAATGAAAGTTCGTTAATTTATGAGGTTTACAAAAATAAATGTTTCTGTCATGAACAGTAACTTTTTATAAAAATAGTTTTATAAAAGTATTTTTATATATTTAAGTATATAATCTCGCGTAATTCATAACTCCTTCGTTTTTGATCCAAAACTTATGATCCGAATTGTTTTAGAATCCTAATATTACGTACCATCTGTGAAAAATACAAACCCTTATATTTTTAGAAGTAGTTTTTATATCTGTTCTTTTTATAAAGTTTATTTTATAACGCGTTTAATTAACGTGTAACTCGTAAACTACGTATCTTTTTCGTTATAAAGCGGTTTTTCGAGTTCCTTACATATTTGGAATCGTCATGAAGTGTACTATCTTTGTAAAACATAATGTGGCTATCATTTTACACGAATCAAAACAGCCCCCTTTTATAGGTTTTATACATGTTTATATACTTTTTTTATGTACCTTTTTCAACAAATCAAATACCACAAATCTTTTATAACCATATACATCTTATGTCTTACATATATTAGAGTCCATAAGTCCATCATTTGTCCAATTGTCTAAGATATCAAGATTAACAAGTCATTAATATCACATGAAAACCTAAACTTTCCTTAAGTAACTTTTAACTACAAGTTTATACTTGAACTTTTTATACTTAAACCAACAAGTACCAACACTTGTATTACCTTTTTTCATCTTTATTACCAACAACATATTCATAAGTAAAAAGTGTACAAATCCATGAGTTCTAGTAAAAAATCTCATTTCCACATGTTGAATAAAAAGCATTCCTAATGGTGATTTTGCCATGTAAACATCATATATACATATAATCATGAAAATGAAAAGTTAAGGGTTATTAAGTAACCTTATGATAATGTATGATGATGAGAAAACACAATCTAAACCCTTGTTTAGATTACCAACCCAAGCTTACAAGATTTGAAACCCTAATTAACCAAGAAAACCCTAATCTTCCTTTTCTTGCTTCCACACTTGCAAACCTTTAACCAACCTTCAAATCATTCTTAAGTGACACTTAGATATTATGTAGGTATGTATGTAATTGTTGTAGAAAAGTTTTGTAAGGATTGTTTGTGGTGTTGCTTATTAGCTGTGGCATATAGGAGAGGGATAGAGAGAGTGTTTGCTTTGTTTTACCAAGGAAATGAGAGATGTGTGTTTATCTTTCAAGAGTGTAAGAGTTATAAGTAATAAGGACTAGTCAAATGTATAAATAAAGACCCTAAAGACCCATAAAGAGGGGGGGGACGTTGGAAACACAAGGAGCAAAACAAGGATGACTAGTTGGTCAAGATAACTATGCATGTTATCCCTAAGTTATACACTGTCTAGATAATTAAAGCTTATGTTTCTTTGTCCTCAAAAAGTAGGGATTATCTCATAAATTCAAGGCTTGGTGTTACTAGATATTTATTTGGTAAGAAAATGTAAGTAAACTTTCATTTACTTGAAGTGGAAATGAGAAAGTTAAATGTGAAAGTATATAACTTGAAATTTGAAGGTCTTGGTTATTTCTTATTAAATGGGGCGTCTCATTTACATAAGAGTGGTAAAGTTTTATAAAACTTTGGTCATTGAAAATAATAGTGGCTATTTGTTGAAGCGTAGATTTATTTTTGTGGTTCCGGGAATGTCTAACTTAATTTATCATGAAACGTAAACGTTTTACGTAACCGATAAAAATAAAATGAACGAAGACCATAATTATTCTCAAAATAATTATTTAATACTTGCTTGACGTAAACGTTTAATTAGTTTGACGCCCGTTTACGCTAAATGATCATTTTTAGCTTACGCGATTTAACCTAATTCACGGAATTAAAAGTAAATGCGTACAACACTAAAAATTAATAGTAGATTTATTGACGACGTCAATGACCCTAAAAGGCAGGGTGTTATAAATCATGTTATTTTTGGCCTATGCATCATTTATGGCACTTATTGTGTACTAGATGGATGTGAAGAGTGCCTTTTTTTATGGTACTATTGAAGAGGAGGTATATGTGTGCTAACCTCCTGGTTTTAAAGATCCACAGTTCCCTGATAAGGTTTATAAGGTAGAAAAAGCTTTATATGGTCTACATCAAGCTCCTAAAGCCTGGTATGAGACCTTGTCTACCTACCTATTGGAAAATGGATACAGAAGAGGCACTATAGATAAAACTTTGTTCATCAAGAAGGACAGAGGTGATATCCTGTTAGTACAGGTGTATGTTGATGATATCATCTTTGGGTCTACAAAGAAGTCTTTATGTGTTAAATTTGAGCAGATGATGCATAAGAGATTCCAGATAAGTTCTATAAGGGAGCTCACTTTCTTCTTAGGGTTGCAAGTCATGCAAAAAAATTATGAAATCTTCATCAGCCAAGACAAGTATGTGGCTGATATATTGAAGAAGTTTGATTTTGTCACTGTAAAGATAGCAAGCACTCCAATTGAGACCAACAAAGCATTGCTCAAGGATGAAGAAGCTAAGGATGTAGATGTACACTTATACAGATCAATGATTAGATCATTGATGTATTTGACAGCTTCTAGACCTGACATAATGTTTGCTGTTTGTGCTTGTGCAAGGTTTCAAGTTACTCCTAAAGTCTCACATCTTAATGCTGTGAAGAGGATCTTTAGATACTTGAAAGGTCAACCTAAATTGGGCCTTTGGTATAATAGGGATTCACCATTTGATTTGGAAGCTTTTTCTGATAGTGATTATGCTAGAGCCAGCCTTGACAGGAAATCCACAACAGGAGGTTGTCAATTTCTTGGCAAAAGGTTAATTTCATGGCAATGTAAAAAGCAGACTATAGTTCCAAACTTTACTACTGAAGCAGAGTATGTTGCTGCTGCTATGTGGGTAGGTGTTATGGATCCAAAATCAAATGCTTGATTATAAGTTCAATTTCATGAACACCAAGATTCACATTGATAATGAAAGCACCATTTGTATTGTGAAGAATCCATTGTTTCATTCTAAAACCAATCACATTGAAATAAGGCATCATTTCATTAGAGATTCTTATGAAAAGAAGTTAATTCAAGTGATCAAGATTCACACAGACCACAATGTTGCAGGTCTTCTCATAAAGGCTTTTGATGTTAGCAGGTTTAACTTTTTGATTGCTAGCATTAGATTACTTAATCTCTGAAGATGTGTTTGTTATATTCATGATTGATATGGTTTGGAGATGGTATTAGTGATGAATTTGGAGTTAAAACTGGTAGTTGTAAGGTTAATGTTGTTAGGCAGGATTTAGTGTTGTTGGGCGAAAGTTAGTACTGCTAGGCAACAGTTAATACTGTTGAGCCAAAGTTAGTACTGTTGAGCCTAAGTTAGTATTGTTTGTTACCGTTGGAGATAATACTGCTGAGGGGGTTAACAGTAAATATAATAGTTTCTTCGCTAGTAGGTTTGCTATTAACACCATAAAATCATTCTCCATCATATAGTAACTTCAACTAATTCTCTCATACGCTCTCAATTACAAACCCTAATCTTATTTACCGCCGACCATCTAAATTAATCACCTATGGCTGATCTACAATTTGTTGACCAACATAACATGGTGGCTTGCTTGGAAAGATCAGATGAGAATGTTGAGTTTTATCAGATAGTGGACTTTCTTACTACTAGTTCGATTCATTATGCTCTAACTGTAAGTCCTACTATCTATGCTTCTTATATTGAGCAGTTTTGGGCTACTGCTAAGTCTAAAATAGTTAATGATGTGAAGCAAATCCATGCTACAGTTGATGGCAAGACAGTGGCAATATCAGAATCATCAGTTAGGAGTGATCTTCACTTTAATGATGAGGATGGTATTACATGTCTATCAAATAATGAAATTTTTGTAAACCTTGCATTGATGGGGTATGAAAGAGTTTCTACTAAACTTACTTTTCAAAAATCTTTCTTTCCCCCTTAATGAAAGTACCTTATACATACCATTCTACATTGCTTGAGTTAAAAAACAACTGCTTGGAATGAATTTTCAACCAATTTAGCATCAGCAGTTATTTGTTTAGCTAAGGGACAAAAATTTAACTTTTCTAAATTAATTTTTGATGGTATGTTAAGGAACTTGGATTATACTTCTAAGAAATTTTTAATGTATCCAAGGTTTTTACAACTGTTTTTGAATAATCAAATTGCTCTATCGGAACCTTTTAATGATAATTATGTTACACCTGTACATACTAAAAAGGTTTTCACTAATATGAAAAGACAAAATAAAGATTTTTTTAGGGAGAATAACTCTATTGTTTGCATCTATGTTGGTACCTCAAGTAGTTGAGGGTGAAGGTTCAGAACAACCCTCTGAACCCCAACCACCATCTTCAACTGCTCCACCCTCTCAAGTTACTACTGTTGCAACACAACACCAAAAGACTTATGAACTTAGGCGAGCCAAAATAGGTCAGGACACTAAGATTCCTCAGTCTAGTGGTCCCCCTAAGAAGGTTGGTGATGAGGCTGTCTATATAGGAGAGGATGACATAGTGGTTAGGGCTGCCACTACTGCTTCTAGCTTTAAGGCAGAGCAAGAAAGTAGTAACATCCATAAGACCTGACCCACGACAACACTAAATGAACCATCTCCTCAGGGACTTGGTTCAGGTAGTGGACCTAGGCGCCAAGATACCATATTGGGGGGTGTAGATGCTCAGACTAGGTTTGAAACTACATCTAAAAAGTCCCATGACCCACCTCTCTTAGGTCTACCCCAACCACCAACACCCTATGATTTACCTCTTTCAGGAGGTCACAAACCTAGAAGTGATGAGGGTAGACCTAACTTTAATGAATTGATAAATCTTTGTACCCAATTGTCAAACAGAGTTCTTGCCTTGGAAAACTCAAAGACTGCTCAAGACTTGGTGATCCAAAAGCTAAAAAAGAGAGTCAAAAGATTGGAAAAGGCACTAAGGGCAAGAACTCCAGGGATGAAGCTCTTCAAGATTGGTACCTCCAGGAGAAAAGGTTTGGATAAGGAGAATGTATCCAAACAGGGGAGGAAAAGTGACAAGACAAAGCCAATGTTTAATGATAGTGACTTTGATGTGCTTGATGATGCAATGGAGAATGTTGAAGGTGGTAGTACTGCTGAACAAATTACTACTGCTGGGGATACACTTAATACTGCTAGTATTAATGTTAGTGCTGCTGGTCCTTCTACAAGTACTGCTGGGGATATTTTTGAAGATGAGATGACAACTATTGCTGATACACTTGTGGCCATTAGGAGTGCAAGACCAAGGACAACCTCAGTAATGATTCGTAATGTTGAAGAAGAACCAAGGAGAGCAACACCAGTACCAACAGTACAAAGCCAAGACAAAGGTAAAGGCAAGATGGTGGAGCCTGAACCTACTCCAAAGAACCCTAGAAAAGCTCAGATTCAGATGGATGAAGAGCTAGCTCAAAGGTTGTTTGAAGAAGAACAAGCACAGTTTGAGAGAGAGCAAAGGATTGCTAGGGAAAGAGCTAACACGAGGCTAAGGATCTGCATTGATGTAAACAAATGGAAGATGCACAGCAAGGAATGGATGCAAATGAATTACATAGCTGAAAGTCTTCAACAAGAAGAAAGAAGAATAATTACCTTTGATTGACAAGCTAGAATGTTGGTAAGATTTGATTGAGAAAGGAAGAATTCTTTACTGCAACAGATAGCTGAACAAATGTAGAATCAAGCCACAACCAGAGCTCAACTTAGGAAACAAAATGGCAACTTAATCTGAAGCACAAGGGTACTTACACTCACACTCACCTGAAGAACAAGAGTTTTTGAAGAAATATTCAGAAGTTATACAAGAAGAACAACATGGATTAATGATTTTGTTCTATGGAGTGATGAAAGTGGAAAGAAAGATGATAGTAGTACAAAGCAAGATAAAGTAGAAAGGAAGAGACCAAGAGCAGAACATGTTGAAGAAAGTGTCAAGAACAAAACTAAAGGATGAGGCTGAAATGAGAAGAGCTTCGAGCATGTAGGATATAGTTTCCAGTGGGATTATAATTGCTATGCTTTTGAATCTTTGGCTATCAAATCCTAATAATTGACTGAAGACACACATTCTGACAGAGAACATGATTAATATCAAATCATAGAGCAGATTGGAAGATTTAAGAATTACAAAAATATTCAGTGAAATCTTATGACTTTGACAAACAATATGTGATAGATCTCTTACAGGCTGGTAACCAAGAAAGGTATGAGACACAAGCCCAGAAGGGATATTACTTGTTGCTGTTGGATATCTAAAGACTTTTATTTGAGCCTAGTGAAGAAGATGAATTGGAATGAATCAACAGACTACAACTTAAAAAAAAAAAAAATAAAAAAAAGAAAAAAAAAAAAAAAAAAAAAAAAAATGATAAGCGAGATTATTTGACTCATGTAGAGTTCATGTATTGTTGATGGATACTGGAATTTTGCTATTCATATATAGGTAAAAATACATATACCTCTTAAAAGAAAGCTTTCAAGGATGTTAAATAGAAGACTAGAGGTGATCATGAAAGTGAAATGGCATTTGAGCTTCTCAGGTTTCGAAGATCAAACTTCAGAAAGAGTAGAAGAGTGTTTGATACAATCCTCCTAGTGACCAAGATGCTGGTAATAGAAGAAACTAGATGATTAACAAGGTATATCAAGTTTAGGGGAAGGATTGTTGGGAATTAAATACTTTCTGGTATTACTACAAATTAGTTTTGGCAGTTAATACTGTAGGTCAACAAAAAGTTTGTGCCTACCCGAAGATTAGAGAAAATCAGTCAATCATTAGTACTGTTAGTATTATACTTAGTGCTGCCCGTACCAATGTGTTATACTGTTATTATAGTACTGAAGTTATACAGTTAGTACTGTTAGTATAAATAGTTAGTACTGCTAAAGTGATATGCATGAGATATATTATGAATAGATATGCATTGATCACTTGACGCGTTTTGTAAGCCCATTAGGGTTTTCTTAGTGTATAAAAGGAACCCTACGACATAGATCTAAATAAGTTTTCATATTAGTATTCATAGTTTGCATAGCAATCATAGTTAGTATTCATAGCTATTTTGTAACTCAAAATAGTATTCAATATATTGAAAGTTTAGTAAAGAACTTGTTTTTACTATTTTATTGTTCTACTTGGTATTGCAAACTAGATTCCGCATAGTTTATGATATTCTCAATCTTAGTTTCTACTATAGTTGTCTTGGATCTATCCAATATAACTAAGCTTTAACAAGCTAAGTAAGATCTGTTAAGAAGGGATCAACACATTCAAATGATTAAATCTCGTTGTATACTTTCAAGCTTTTCATTGTGATGAAATTATGGGACAAATGTTATATCAATTTCAAGAAAATCAACGAGATTACTTTTCATACGACTCATTTAAAGGTCGTTCTCTCATGTCTTGTGCAACGGTATTATGAAGTAACACTCCTGGACACATTTCCGCTGCAAACCATTTTGAGGGTGTTACATAAATGGTCTCTTGGATGGCGCTAATGTTGAAGCAAATTTACGTGGGCCGCTTGGGCTTAGTAAACGGGCTTCTAACTTGAAGGTTATCTGGTTCAGCATGGTTCCTTCTGGGGTAGCTCCTTCGTATCCTAGCTGGAATTAAGAAAGAACAATGTTAGCTCGCCTCGGATTTTTAGTCTGAGACCACTCTGGCGTAAGAATGAGTATAGTTGGTATAAGATAATTGTAGAGAGAATAGAGAGAGAAAGTATGGTTTGGAGTATGTGTTCTGTCCCTTTTGGATGAATGACCCTTAGTTATTTATACTAATCGTATCCTTACCTAACAACAAAGAGGACTACGGTTGTCGTTTACCTCCGGCGGGAAGATCGTTGAACTCTTCCTTCCTCTGACTTCACTAATCCTGATTTTCGCGTTATGTCAGACTGTCCTTCTGGTCCCTCTTTTGTCGTGTTCCATAGTACACTGTTGTCATGCCTTGTCTGTCTAACGCTGGGGCCATTGACTTGGACCTAGACCATCCTCCGATGGTCTAGTTTCTCTGAAGTACCATTCTAGCCTTTAGCGTGTTTGCATTACAATAACGAATTAAGTGTTGTTGTCTCCTTCGGAGGCTCGGAAGGAGACTATACCTCATCATGACTATCACATAGCCCAACCACTACTGGTTTTTATTTGTTTCTAAGACATTACAAATTAACAAAAGATTATGAATTAGTGAGAATATTTTAATCTCGGGTATCTTTTTACATCAATTATTGTCCATCATAAAAGGGATAGCTCCGAAAACTTTCCTAACACAGTAGGGCACCAACTAAAGTAGGTAAGAGCCGAGACTCGAACCCTTAACATTTTATTCACAAAATCTCTCTAGTGTGTTCATTAATTTTCAAAAATAAATACCAACTGAGCCAAAACTCTTTGATTGATTCTAAAACACACTAAATAACTGATTGCGGAAGTTTTCTTACTGTAATTTAAGGCGCAAAATGAATAAGAAAATATAATCTCTCGTATAATAAAAGAACATACAGTTTTGTCGATAAACAATCATTTGTGACAAAAGAAATACTAATTTCATTGTTGCCAATATTGTGTCACTAATTATTATTGAGAACATCAATAGCGTTTAAGATGTTTGATTTGTATTTCTAACTAGTTTTCAACCCGCGCTCCACAGCAAAGAGCGGGGGTTTTCATCTTCGTTGCAGTAGTCTTTATTTTGTAAGTTTGCGTTATGTGTTTGGTCTTGAGCATAGGTTTTTGCAATGGCAGTAAACCAAACTGTTATGTAAATTTTTTAAAAAGTATAAAACTTTTAATTGTTCACCATGTATTAAACTTTTAATTATATAGTGGTTGAAACATAGTAGGCGAAAACAGTGACATTATTTTATAACTCTTATAGATAGGTAATATTAATACATCATATTCCTGTACATTTTATGTATCTGTTGTGTTCTCCAAGAACTTCCCTTGACCCGTGTACATAACGATACTTCAAGATTATGCATTTGTTGAAGTCATGAATAAAGCTGCATGTTTTAGTAATACCTATAAGAAGTCCTCTTCATTTGTTTCCAACACCTCATTTAGGTATGCAAATAGTAGTTCAGCAGCCCTTTTATACTTCTTGATTCCTTCTTCAACAACCCCTAGATCAATATTTGCCAAAGCCCCTAAAATTATTTGTTTATCCCGCACCTCATTGTCCGCTTTTTTTAGACGATTCTTTGAGAACAGAATGCTCCTTTCCCCTCCTCTATCTCCACTTCTTTCTCTTCTATCTCTCTCACGCACTCTTGTAGAAACCGATTACTAAAATATAAATATATATAAACAGGCCTTCCATGTTCCCGTGGGTTAAGTATTTTAGATGTACCTTTATGATTGGCTAGACTTTAACAAAGATATACATTAAAACAATGTAGTTTGGCTATTGTATATATCATATTTATTACAAAACGATTGCTACAATGAAAGGACAATAGTGCAAAGGAATTTGCTATTTTGTGGTCTCCCTATTAATTATTCTAACTAACTACTTGACCAGTATTAGTACAACTAAAGGGGTGTTTGGATGCTTTGTTAAGTTAATTATCTAATTACGCCAGGAGTGATAAACAACCTTTATTAATGGACACTATCTGGTAATTTCAACAAATTTTGATCCATTCATAAAGAAATGTGCTAAAATGGCGACAGAGTTTCAAGAGCTTTATTAGTATCCAAAAAAGGCAGCTTTGGCAATTAGCAACCGCTGATAACATGAAATATACCTAGCTAGCAATACACTTGACATTTATCTGAGTCATTCAGATCATGTGCCCATTGAAACTAACATCTATGGAGTCCTTAAGGAATAACGCGATGGTTGGTTACTGGTTGTTACTACCTCTGTTTTTTGATGTCACTGCTGTGACTAATTTCAATATCCTAGGTCCAATAAGCAATCAATATGGGTGTTTATCTTTTTAATTCTATAATTTTTAGCTCTTTTGAGTCTTTTGAAACATTACAATCTGATAAAAAACTATGATAGTGAGTATGCAGTTTTCATTCTCATATTAAAAGTACATGTCTAATAGATCCGTGCATAACTCCTAGAATTTTGCCTTGGTTAGGGTAGTAAGAATATGTTTCGGGCCATCTGATGTCACGGTGATAAAAGGTAAACTGAAACAACATTTCCAGTAATCAGCAAACACGAAAGAAACAATATTTGCAATTTATTTTTCATGAAATATGTTACCTAATATTAGTTTGGGTGATGTGATTTCAGTTGGTACATTCTACCCGACACATAATGTCTCACGCAAAGACCACAAAACCTACATATCAATTACAATTGATTTAATAGCATAAAAAGTATATATTAAAGGGCGTTTGGAATTGCTAACTGATGAATGCCTTTGATAATTTTTACCTAAGTCCCAAAGGGTTTACGTACTCCGTGCCACATGATGAAGACTGTAAAGTGTTAAGACCTTGGTCGCCTGTTATCCGCTTACTCTCAATTCTTTTAGATACTTGAATAGTATGAGCTGCTTTGGACTCCATCATCTCACGGACCGTTTGAGCAAGCTGCGGCAAAAAAATAATTTTTAGCAACTGAAAGAGGCCGCATGGATGTTGTGTTAAATATTAAGGTTGATATGCAGGAAACAAGGGTGTTTGCAACCTAAATATGAGTTGTAAATATGAATTGTAAATATGAAATATAGCAAATGCTCACACAATGAGCATACAGTTTAATGAATATAATAAAGAAACTAAAGAAAGTAGCAGTTTAACGAATATAATAAAGAAACTAAAGACTCATGTTGCATACAGTTGATAGTACATGATAGTGAATCAAACAAATATCATAAGTTTATATGCATCTACTGGATATATATTGGACATTTGGTTCATGTTGTCATCCTGCATAATTTTTCAAGTTACATTGGTGGCTGCTAATTCATGTTCATCTGCAGAAACCACTTTGTATCTCAACATCTAAATCAAAAGTCTTGTTTTGATAAAGCAATGGTCCAAAATCATTTTATTCAAAAATTTTTGATTATCTTTGAAATAATATCAGACCCATTAGTTGATTACCAAAATTTATCCACTTTAAATAACGATGTTTCGAAGTCGGTTATTTTAGGTGAAATCATTATAAATACTAAATATAGAACATGTACCCGAAATTAAAAAAATAGAGCATCACGAGAAAATAAGTAGAAAGATAATACCCCATGTCGTTTAAATTGATTGTCGTCTTGTTGCGCTTGTCTTGTCAACTCTGAATTGCAAAGAAGAGTAATATGATTTTTTTTGAGGTCGAAGCAATGCTCAGACTAAGAAATACAACGATGTATTCAGGCATTTTCTCGTCTTCTGGCTGATTTTACATAGGTGGCCTTTTACGTCACTCACAACTAGGAGAAGAAGCTTCACCCATGTTCGCTGTTGTTCATGAACAAAAAGTGTTATATTTTTTTACAAAGATGTAACTGGAATGCATACATATTGGATTTCAAGTTTAAAAAATTGCACCTACAATATCTGTATACTAAGAATCTTTAGATCAACATGGATAAAAAGAAGTTTATATCTGTCGAGCTCGATTTATTTTGTAAAATATAATAGTTAATCATACTTATTTTTAAGATGAATTCATTTTGACTCATTATCCAAAATCCCAAACCTACAACTTTCCCATTTCTATGTTATGTTAGCTATTTGAATACCTATGTCGAACCCTTGTGCAAGTAGTTGATCAGCTTGTTTTGCTTGATTGTAGGCAAAATCCTTGGTCACTGTGGTCACCGCTTCCAACATTGGATTGTACCTGCGGGGGCCATCAAAGCAAACCCTTACATAATTACAAAAAATAAAAGAATAACCTAAATTTACCTTTTTAGTCTCTTCATTAATGTCCTCTGACGAATTCTGTTTTGTTCTTATAAGATGCCTAAACTCAAGAATCTGCAATCCTGTAATTTCCACAAAAAACATAAGTGAGGATCGAGTTTGGTGCATTCACATTTTCAAACACCCTCTTTGTATAAGATTAGTGTTTGGAAAGAAAAAAAAAGTAAAAACTAGAAGTTGTGCAAAATTTGGGCTTATATCACTTCGTTGTTAAATTTTGTGTGTGCAGAATTTTATGTGCAGGACTTTAGGAGTGTGTTTGGTTAGAAGTATTTGTAGAACAACATGTATGTACTGAATTTATAAAGCCTTTATGTTGCTGAAAAACTCTACGGAGAAAGTTATGTTTGATGAATTTTGATAAGTTATTTAGTTGCTGAAATTTGGTTTAGAAAGCCTATGCACAATGTATCAAACAACAAGATAATTAAAAAACAACCCACAGGGAGTGTTGTTAAGGGGTCTCAACCTCCTTCATCGCGTTTCGAGTATATCAGTTCTACCTCCATCATACCTGGAAATCGGCATTCGTTCGAGTGTTTTCGGCTACGGTTTACATTTCTGTCGTTTTCCTTATCATTGGGTTTGCAATCCTTCCATTTATGTTAGCCTCACTTTTAGTGAAGCTGGCGTCTTACAAGTGAATTGTATTAGCTATAGACCAACTGCTACACACAGGGACTATTATTGTAAACAAGGTATAGATAGCTTTGTGTTAGGCTATAAATACCCCTCATGACTCTTCATGAGGTTGGTTGAATCATTGTGTAACTTTCTTTCTCTTTCTAATAAACACATAGTTCATTCATCCCTCTCTCTACTTTCTCACTAGAAAACCATGTCTTATTTATTGTTCTTTGATCAACCAAGACCCCTCGATAAGGTGTTTTGATTCATGTTGGTATTAGAGCAAACCGGGGGTGTTTTGTATTGTGTGTTGTGTTTGTGGGATGTTTCAGCTTATTTTCTGCTTATTTTGGCTTATATTCGTGGGCTTATTCTGAAAAGGCCACAAATTCTTTTTTCTGTGTTGTTGCTTAAATCTGTGTAATAATAGTTTTTTTCTCTATTTTTTATAAGTTGTTTTGGTCCTTTCTTGTTTTCCTAAACTCATTAAAAAAAACCAGATCTGGTCTGGTCATTTTTTCCAGCTTATTTCGTCTTTTTTTTATGTTCATCTCTCTCAGACTCTTGGTTCATTTGGTGGCTTTTTAGGTGTCGTTAAGAGCTTATTATAAAGCTTATTTTTCAAGTCCAAAAGCTTTCATTTTTGTGGCTTATTTTATGCTTAACAGCTTATTTTCAAGCTTATTCAAAGCTTATTCTTGTTGTAAAACAGCTTATTTTTGAGCTTCTTATCTAGTGGTCCAACGGTTTGAAAAGCAAAGAGACAAGATCCATTTTTTAAGCTTCAAAGTACGGTTTTTGTTGGTTGTACTCGAGACAAAAGCAAGGAAGATAGTACAAGCCGATCTACTCAGAAGCTAGGGACAAACGATCTACTCAAAAGCATAGTACAAACCGATCTACTAAAAAACTTAATACAAACCGATATACTGACTACTCAAGCACAAACCGATCTATTATACAATTTAGTTGGAACTGATTTATCAAATACCTCAGTAGGAACCGATCTATCCATGCCTTAACCCAAACCGAGTCAACTCGGTATTTACCGAGTTGACCCGGGTCAACTCAATGAGTCATTACCGAGTCCAAGGTCTAAAAGAAAATAACAAAAGTGAGGAAAGAAGACGACAGACTCGAACACCACAACAATTAACAACATAAATAACAACATCTACCAACTCAGCCTCAATCCTCAACAAATCTAAACATCTAACCCATAAACCTCTTTGTCACAAATCCATCAACATCAATCTAACTTCTCTAATCCTTTATCCCATCATCACAAATAATCACTACTAAATCTCTTCCATCTCTACTCACTTGACTCGAAACATAATGAAAAAACAAGATCTCAGATTGTTTAATTTTCTCTCAAATCTTTAAGATTTTTTTTAATTTAACATTAATCATCATCGATCTTTGTGAAGGTTAACAACCCTCTTCAATATTTGAAAGTAAAGAAAGACATATAAAAAGTATGTTATTGTCATTCTTTGTTTCGATTCCAAAAAAAACCAAATCACCTTATACCTACCTGAGACCTTGTTCTTAAGATCCTGAAGCTAAATCTTGTGTATTATCTGTGGGTTCCAACAGCGGTGAAAGAATCCAAGGTTACTTGGAGTCGAGACACTCAAGACAAGATCATTTGGCTGTTGTATTTCGTTGTCTTGTTTAGATAAGATGAGGAGATTGTGTCATGCTTGAAATGGAAGATAAGAGGTTGATTGGTTTAGATCTGCTATTGGGAGTAATATGGAGGCGATTGAAAATATTTAGGGTTAACAATGAGTATATTTAGGGTGTGTCTGATTTATATCCCTATTATCTCATGTGTTGGATCGGTTACTGCTAAATTGATTGGGTCGGGTATACCATGTACATTACAAGTGTGGACGGACTACTCTTTTGTGATAGATTTGGGTTATAACAAAAACATTAGGCCAAAATATTTTAGATATATGGAGTGGGCTGGAATGTTTATTGGTTATAGAAGTTGGTTATGTATGGGCCTAACTACTCTATACTAAAAATTATTAGGCCAGTTCTATTAACTGAATATGATTGGGCTGGGTTATATGGAGTTGAAATGTTTTTGTTTAATGGGTTGGATGTTTAGACTCAACACATATACAAAATTTAACTTGTTACTTAAGTTAAATTTTTGGTATATTTAGTGTTATCGGATTCGCCGGGTATTAAACATTTTTTTTGTCAGGTAATGTATACAAGACCGGGTTTTATTACTTGGACGGGCCGTGCTAATGGTATATTTCTTGAGGCCGATATCCGTTAACTATCCAAACTAATCAAAAAATCATGAATAACAACACAACAAACACAATACATTACACTAAAAATTATCCTTATCAAAATTCACCTTTATTCATAATGGCTAGTATTGAATTTTAATGACTACAGAGTTTTTGTCCGATGTTATTAATCTGGGATTAAAGTAGACTTTCACAGGGAGTGTACTTATTTCATCTTCAATTCTTTCTACCTCCTCAATAAAGATGACTTGTTCGGGCATATACGGTTTGTGATAAGGTGTTGTATTTTTATATACTTTTGGGTGAGTATATGGTACTTAGAGATTTGCCTCTGCACCATTCTTCGTCACGCGGATAGTACAAGATTAAGTCACAAGTCGGGATTTTTTTGCTTCATTCTCAGGTTCGTTTCATTGGGTTGTCCCCATCAGTGGTCATCAGTATTAGCCTACAAAATTGATAAGGGGATTTAGATCGGGTTAATCAAGAAGGATTTGTAAAGAGAGTACCGACATCTTCTCATAGAGTATTGCTTATGCAATCACGGGCTATGAAGCTAAGTAAGTAGTTCAAGTTGACATATGATGTGTGCAGGACGATTCCTCAGTTAGTCATCATCCTGGAGGGAGAAATGTGTACATCCGGTACTTAGTTGATTTTTTATGCTACCGTTTTGATGTTACACTTTCGACTACGCAGTGGGATAAATTGTTTTCACTCGGGACTTAGTTGACTTTGGTGAAACAATTTAAATGGGTACATCCGGGACTTAGTTGACTTTGATGTTACCATTTTGACTACATAGATGGATAAATTGCGTACACTTGGGACTTAATTGAATTTGGTGTAGCAATTCATATCTGTACTTTCTTGGAGGGAGAAAAGTGCATTTTCGAGTCTTAATTGATTTTGGTGCTATGGTTTCGACTTCGGTAAAGGGATAAAGTGTGTACTTCAGGACTGGAATGCTTCCTAAGTGAGTCGATGTTGATATCATTCCTTCCCTACAAATTTTCCAACATGGGAAAGGTCTTTGAGCCGAGCTGGAGGAGGTTGTATGACTCAAGACGAGTGCATTAATTCTTATCAGTCTCAGGGATGTCTGTTTGGGAGGGAGTTAAGAATAAGAGCCTACTAGTTGAGAGGGAGTAAGAACTCAACTAGATATTGCACAAGAAGTTCGGAGCATAATTCATATCAATGCCAAAGTATTTAGATAAAGGAACTTCAAGGATGACAAATGAAAAGCAGATTTAAGAAAACTTTGACATGACCAGAAGTGCAGGAAAATGAAGTTTTTCAAGACATGCAGCTAATTCAGAAACTTCAAAATGACCAGAAGTGTATGAAGAAAGTTGTTGAAGACATGTCAAGAAGTTATGAGCAGAAATCCAATCAAAACCGAGATCATCAGTAGAGAAAACTTCTAAGTCATCCTCAGCAGTATACTACAGTGTGTTTGTCTACAAGCTGAAGAAATAAAGGTGGAGCATTCAGGTAGATCAAGGTCATTGAAGACAATCTCAAGGAATGCTAGACTTCATTCTTATCATTTTGCTTTATTTTTGCTTGTAAGAAACATTGTAACCAATTCACGTGTGACACCATCTTGGAGGGAGATTGTTAGCCTTACTTTTAGTGAAGCTGGCGTCTTACACATGAATTGGACTAGCTATAGACCAGCTGCTACACGCAGGGACTATTATTGTAAACAAGGTATAGATAGCTTTATGTTAGGCTATAAATACCCCTCATGACTCTTCATGAGGGGTTGGTTGAATCATTGTGTAACTTTCTTTCTCTTTCTAATTAACACATACTTCATTCATCCCTCTCTCTACTTTCTCTCACTAGAAAACCATGTCTTATCTATTGTTCTTTGATCAACCAAGACCCCCCGATAAGGTGTTTTGATTCATGTAACAGTTTAACCTCGCATATAAATAGAAACTGAAACACAGCCAATAATTATACAACTGAGAAACAAAAATACCCACTATAAAAAAAGAATCAATATGAATGAAAGTGTAGAGTATCATCTGTTGGGGCACAGAATTAAGCAGAGGCACAACCTTTTTGTCTTGGCATGATTCTAGTTTCGCTAGAGTCGTTGCACCTGACGCCTGACATAGATTCATCATAAGCTCAATAACGCTACTTAAATAATAATCGTATAGTATTTTCACCTAAAATGATTCTACCATAGTAAATTTAAGTCGCATACTATGTTATAATATAAAACACGTCTCACCTCTCCCTTCTGCAACCTCTTAATTTCAGCCTTCAAAGCTTCTACCTCAGGATCCACTCCACTTCCTACTTAAACATATTAAAACAAAATAAGCATAGCCCAAAGCCATCAAATTTACAGTTAAAATTATTATTTTTGGAACATCAATCTCAAAAATACATAGTATGTATGTTAACAAATAAAGATCATGAAGAATTAATCAATTAAATTCTATGCATTGAGAAAACATAGAATGCAGACAGAAACACGGCAGTAATACTATTTGTTTATGTGGCACCTCTTCAAAGTTCAATACTCATAGAAAATTGTCTCATGTTTCTAAAAATATACATACAAAAGCGTGATTACACTTTCAAACTTTCTTTAGTTGCACACTAAAACCAAAACGATTTATCAGTTCAAATACTTATAGCCTCATACTCATACCATTACATCATATTTCGAATTAAAACAAACCATATAAACAACAACAATAAAAACGCAGGGGATAAATTCGTAGCTTAGCAATAGAATTAGTCTCACCACCATTCCCATAAACTCTCACCGCATCCTCAAACGCCACAACCACATCTCTCGGCACACCATACCACGGCTTCCTAGGTCCCATATGCATATATTTGAAACTATGAAAATCATAATCTTTAACACGCTAAACAAACCAACTAAATAATATACTAATATAAACCATAGGCGATGTCACTCCTGATCTGCTTTCACATACTTTAACAAACTCCCTTTCGACCTCGACACTCCCCTCATATTCCACTCCGTCTCACCCACGTCCATCCCTCCTTCTCCTTCCTCTTCCCTTTCCCACCCTTCCTACCAGTTCCACTAAACGCCTATGAACCACATCAACCTTTGGCACATTAAGCTCCTGAACAACAACAATTTAAGTCGACACATATCACATATCAATGTCTATATGTGTGTTGATGATGTTACCTTTGAGATGAAGGGGATCAAAACCATAAAATTAAACACGATTTGAACTAAAAAATTAAACACAGTTTGGAACCCACAAAATTAAACATGAACCCACCAATAGATTTTTTAAGGTATAATTAAAATTAAAATATCCCCCATAATCAAAAGAAATTGAAAAAAATCCATTAGATTATAATCACTTACATGCAATTACAAACTTTGTGTTAGCACTAATCATGTTCATCATCTTGATTTTATAGACCTTCAAATTGTAAAGAAAAAAAATCTAACTTTAAATATTAAAGTTAGAAAACTTACAGAAGTCTTTATTGCCTTTTCTTGCAACGAATCACCGCTGATGAATCATCTATTGTGTTAGTTCGGTGTGTGTTCTGGAAATCTGAATAATATGTGGTTGTGTATGTGTTTTAGAGAGATATATTTGTGGTTGTGTGTGTTTTTAGAGAGAGAGAGAGAAAGGGGTGAAGTAAGTTTTAGGAAGAATCTAAAGGGAAGGTATGGAAGTAGGAGAGAGACGTTATGGAAGAAGAGGGGGAGACACGTGTGTTGTGACTGAGGGGAATTAGGAAAGTGAGAGAGACACCAGGTGATATAACCCAGGAGACCCGGGTCACACAATCCGGGTGGAGGCATTAAATGAAATCGGTGAATAACGGGTCGGGCCTGCAGTTAATGCAAGAATCCTGCCTTTTAACTAAATTTAAGAATTTGTGCCAGCATAAACCTGAAAAAAAAGATAATTCCTTAATTATTTGATATAAAATTCAAAATGTTGTATTTACTTAACTTACTAGTGCAAAATTTGTAGTATACAATAATTATAATACATGTTTAAAAGAAGGGCTAATTCTTAAAAGGGTCCAAAATGAAAAGGGAAATGCCACAATACCCTTTTCAGAAGTGATTTCTCAAAATACCTCAGGGCAACTTGGCAACTGGGCAACTTTAGAAGAAAGTGACATGTGTCTCGTATGTGTAAGGTATATATACATAAATTTGTTTAGGGCAACTTCTACTTTTGGGGCGAAGTGTACTTAGGGCAACTAGTTTTATAGTAATTTTACCCCATTATTTTAATATAAAAAGGTACTAACACATAAGTATATTGTATATTTGGCAATTTGTACATTAGGGCAACCTAATTTTTTATTTTTAAGGCAACTAGTTAGTGGGTGTACTTTTTATTAATTTTTTTGGGTATAATACAAAAAGTTTTATGTAAAGTGTGTATAATACACTTATTTTTCATAAAGCATAAAAAATACAAAAAATAAATATTCAGATTCCCTCTTCATCCTCTCCCACTCTCTCCCGCTCTATAATCCTCTTCATCATATTTTTACCCATTATCATCATCATCATATTCCTCCATAACATTTTTAATCATCATCCTCGCCCATAACGGTGTTCATCATCATCGTGAACAACAAATCCATTTCTTCATTTTAGATCGGAAAAATGTGGTATTCTAGGGTAAGTAAATACGCTTCTTTAATAATTTATTAATCATCATTTTTTGATCTTATTTATGATATCCATTAAAGATGTAGGTTTAAATCACATTTAGCACATTAAATAAGTCAATAGGTTTAATTACTGTTTAAGCTGTGACATCAAGAGAGGTTAACTTGATGTCTACTTCATTTAAGTTAATTGTTGTTATGCATTTGATTATTGGTTAAGGTTTGCGATAAAAGCAGATTCGAATTATGATTACTGCCTTTTAGTTAATGTTTTATGGTTATTCTGTTGTTCAAGTTGATTATTTACTAGAAAAGGTCTTGAATGTTGGTTGTTTTTATTCTATTTCAGGAATTTGATTCCAAAGTCATCATTACTGTAACACCCCTAAATTGGGTCGTAGTGGAATATGGGTATGAGAGTGTTACTTCATAGATCAATAGCATAAAATATATATAATAACGACCATTTAAAAGTCGTTTAAAACCAATACATTGGATTTAACAAATTGTTTGTTACAAAAGCCCAAAGCTTCACTTGTTCGTTGTTTAAAATACAAAGATTCTAGTCTATAACAGATATTTCCCTAAAATGTAATGTAACCAAATCTTTAGTGCACATGACTTCCAAAATAACTACCACCAATGTATCCCTTGTCTTGTACCTCATTGATCTCCTGAGAAAACATGCTTTAAAATGTCAACAATAATGTTGGTGAATTCATAGGTTTGTAAAATGTATAATGTAGGACCACAAGATTTCCCAAGTGTATGATAATGCAACATATGCAAACATCACAAAAATATAATTACGTTTCTCTAAGCTCATGACACTGAAGCTCGACATAAATGAATTGCAATATAAATTGCCAACATTGCCCGTGATGATGTTCTAACCCGCAACATCCCAAATCCGACAGGGTATACGTTCATTTGTCCAGTGATAGCTAAACACCCAAACAGGGATGTCAATCCCAAATAGATCTATTCATAACATTCGCGCTCACATAGTAATTGACATTTCATGATTATGGGCTCAGAGGGTTATCGCTATTTAGGCAAACATGTAATCATAATGTAAAAAGGTCCACTTGTGTCCAATTATAAAATCATGCATGTTTCTCACCTCAAAACTTGTAAATCATTATAAATGTAAAACATGGGGCTATGAACTCACCTCGAGTAAATGAATAACAAAGTGTATCAGAAACTGAAAATGCATCACGAAAACGTTCGAATGCAACCTAATTAATTATAGGTCGTATGAGTACTAAGTAATTTGAATAACTAACACCATATATAATTCTATATAGCTACATCACCATCTAATTGTATTAGTGAAATAATATTTATAAAGTAAAAATGTTTATAAATATCACTTTAGTAAAAATAGCGTAACTTTCTCGTTTTAAGCCCGTTTCTTAAGTTCTTTACGCCCATGCTTTCGTATTAAGAAGATTTATCAAAATATTACATTTTAGTATTTTAATTCCTCTGATGAACAGTACTTTTTACTCGTTGAGGCACTTTTTATAATTTAATTTGTTATCTCGTATAAGTCGGTTATCTTATGTTTTAATTTCGTTTATTATGTTTTTCGACGCACGGACTTCGTTAATTAACAAGTTTTTCTAAATATGACTATTTTCCGCAAAAAGTACTCTGATGTGCAACAATAAAATTAATTTTATAAAATCATTTTTTTCAATTTAATTATATTAAACTTGTGAAATATACATAACCTTCTTCGTTATTGATCGGGTTTCGAGTTCTCTATATACTACGATCGTCATGACATGTTGTATTTTTATATAAATATAAACATAATACCTCTATTTTTGTAAATTAAAAACTGAATGTTTGGATATTTTGGTAAAATGTGTTTAAAACTGTGTTTTTTATAAGTTTTTAGGTTAGTTAACTTGTGTTACCGTCCCTCTTTTTTATAAAACCAATTTTACAACAAAGTTCCCATATATTTAGTCTTTTAGTCCATCTTTGTCCCAAGAATATCAAGTGCTCACATTTATTCATTTGTATAACTTTGTAAGTAAACTTTTCAAAAAACCATTAATTCCTGATTTATACTTTTTAAAATCTAACCATCACTTGTATATGTTTATACTTCCATTCAACATGATCTTAACATTAATGTAACATATGCAATTTTATCAATCCTTGATCAAATATGAAATAATCCACTTTGCATGTTAATATGTTTCCTAGATGGTGATTCACTATACAAACATCATATACACATAAAATCATAAATGTAAAGAGTGTAGAGTTTTTAGATGACCTTAGGATGAAGTATGATGGAGAGAAATAAAATCTAAACCCTAGTTTAGAATCAAAACCCAAGCTTCTAAGACTTAGAAAACCCTAATTTCCAAGAAACCCTAATCCTGTACCTTTTTTTGTTTAACCTTTTATATCACTAAACCATGTTTGCGTGGCGTTTATGGGTGGCTTCAATACTCATTTGTATAACATTAGATAATGATGTAGAATATTGTATACTTGTAAATAAAATTGTATGTATTATTTGAGTGTGTTTGTGTTTGCGTGGCTGGAGAGAGACCAAGAGAGTGTTTGTGGTGTTTTTACTTAAGGATATGTGAGGGATGTTTTATACATAGTCTTGCACCCTTTAATTTCTACAAGACTTAGTCCTAGTTGCTAGTTGAAGACACTATTAGAGAGCTCAAGACAAGATGAGTGAAATAAGGAAGAAAAAGACCAAAACACTAGTCACATCATTATGTTTTAATGAACCTTAGGTTGTACAAGATTTAGTTGTTAGATTGTGAGTTCTTTGTCCCCTTGGGACTACATTTGTATCCCAAATTTAGGGGGGGAGTTGGCTAAGAAAGTCTTTGATGTCTCGAGATAAATATCTAGTGATACTTGTGGTTTAAGATGTAGTGTAAGTATACAAAGAGTATACTTGTAAAGTATTTGTTTTGGTTTGGTTCCCTTATGTAAAATTCGGCCAATATGAGTAACATATGTGAAGTTTTATAAAACTTTGAGTATTGGGTATAATAATGGGTATTTGTTGAAGCGTAGAAAAGTTTTGGTGGTTCCGTGAATGCCTAAACGTATTTTATCGTAAAACGTAAACACTTTACGTAACCAATAAAAATAAAATATGAAAAGTTAATAATTATCCTCCAAATAAATATCTAACACTAGCTTGACGTAAATATTTAATTGTTTGATGCCCGTTTACGTTGAATGATAATTTTTAGCTTACGCGATTTAACTTAATGAGTAAAATTAAAAGCAAACGTATACATCTAACCAAAAGTTAGATGCGAATCAACGAAACTTGTTTTGGAGTACTTGTTTCAGACGTTGGTTGGATCTAATGTATTTTGCCCATGAACTACGACTCATAGATTATATGCTACGGAAACAGCATAAAGTCGATGATTCTCATAATGATATGCCCCTGATATATTATATTGAAGGTCATAGTCTGCATTTTGGTCATCTAGAGTTTGCTCTTATTACCGGTATGGGGTTTGGAACAATAAGCTTTGGTTTATATACCTAGGTGAATTAAAGTTCCGTAATAGTGTTTTCCCACATAAGGTAGGGTTAATTGTAACCAACTTAGATGTTATTGGTGTTATTAAGGATGAGGAGATCTTTGGTAAGCTATGTGATGAGGACTCAATGCGCCTTTGCCTTTTTTAGCTTTAGAGGTTATCTTTATGGGTCGGTTGTTGACATGCCCGGTGGATGTTACTCTATTCGGGTTGGTTGAAAATCTTAAAGCTTGGAATGTTTTTCCATGGGGGGAGCATGTATGGACACATTTATATGACGCAATAAAGAATGTAATACTAAAGTATAGTGATGCGCACTATTTAGGCTTGAAGAAAGACCGTAAGTATGTTCCTACATATACGTTAGCTGGTTATGTTTTTGCTTTCTAGGTAAACAAGTTATTTACATTTTGAATATTTTTTTTCACGAGTAAAATTAGAATGCTACTATAAGTTAATAACTATACATTGGTATATTATTTAGGTTTGGATTTTACAGTCATTTGAAAGATGTAATCGTTGGTGGATTGACGACCCTCAAGTTATACCAAGAGCACTTGGCTGGTCCAAAAAGTCAATATTTAAAAGATCTGATTGTTACCTTTTTGCAAAGGTTAAAGCATATACCTTTAAATAACTTTAATAAGTATTTCAAACCTTTTTTATTACTACATCTAAGAAAGTATTTTTATAATATATTTAGGACTCAAGGACAACTATTGATATCAAACCTACTAGAGCTGAGTATGAATCTTCGTAGTGGATACATAGCAATGCTTTTTTTCAACAACAGGTTCCCAAGCCTTTGGTCATAGAACATTACACCATTTTTCAAGCTTATCATTCAAAGTTGGAGAAGTCATGCAAACGTTTGTCAATAAGTTTCAGAGAAAGTTATAGTGTTTGCACGAGTGATAGCAGTTTAAAAAATAGATGTCTTACAGATCGAATAATTAGCGAGCTAAATGTTTATGTTTTCAAACTTGTGACTATTATTCTGGTTATGTTGTATTTTAATTTATATCAACTTCAATAGTCAATCGTAATGTTTTCAAATTTTGGTTTTTAATATTAGTTCATCGTTTGCAGGTTCTTGCACTTGAAAGAAACGATAAACTAGGGGTACACTTAAAAACTACATTATTTTACCCCTTCAACAAACGTTGTTTATTTCTTCTAAATTTACATTTCCTTTCACGACAGTGGTTGCAGTTTAATGAGGATTTATCCATACTGGGCAGTGACTTTCTTGAATCACTAAATATCATATTTCAAGATTTGATTGACTCACATGATTCAGATGAAGATATTGCTAATGTAATAAACATGTACTTTTATGTTTTTTTACTTATTTGTTTACTAAATATGTAATAATGATTGACTTATTATTTATAGGATTATCCTGTTGAAGAGGAATTGAGATTGTGTTTGGTAGAAGAAGAAAGGATGTGTTCAGAATAGGAAAAGAGAATTCAACAGGAGAAGAGTTTTAAGTTGGAAGAGGCAAAGAGGATGAGGTTGGAAGAAGAGAAGAAGTTACAGATTGCGGAGGTGAACAAAAGAAAGCGTCTTGACTTTATGAATTCAACTCATGTTAAAAACATATTGGGAAAGTTTACACCTACCAAGAGGAATGATGTCCATTCTATGACTGGGAAAACAAAGCTGAAAGAAAGTTGGGTTAAGATTAAAAAATACCGCCAAAACTTAAATGTTCCATCTTTGGCTGAATTGCTAAAAAAGTTAAACCATGGGTTGAGGTATAATATTTTTGTACTATGTTTTACGATTACCAGTTACCTTCTATCAAGTTTTTTTAATTTATATAGTTTTAATCTTTTGTGTAGGATGTTTCACGATTGTGTCATTCAATGGACACAGTTTGGTTGACTGATGATATTTAGAAATTTATTGGTCAACCATGGCAGCTTAAATGTATGTTCCCACGGAGCTATGATTATACAGTATATAGGGATTTCTGGCTTAGATTAGTGTACTTAGACCCTGGTCATAAAGGTTGGCTAAGTGAAGAGGTTAGTATTGATAGACCAACTAATGAAACAATTTTTAATAATAAACTTTTTGGTTACATTTCTTATAGTGTTAATTTTTGTTTTCGTCATTGACAACACATAGACTTGTGGGTCGACTATATGTGGCATGGGAGACATGAGAATGCTAAATAGGCATGGTTAGTTGTTACTTTGTTCAGCTACTTCTACAAAATAGCATGCCCTTGTTTTATGAAAACGGTGATAAGTATGCCACTCCTTGGAGCGATGTTGATCAGGTACATAAACACTTACATTACCTAAGGCCCTTCTATTGATTTTGGTTCGTACATTACCTAGTTTGTATAATCAGTTACATTTATTTCTTTGTATGCAACTATAATATCTGCAATATTATAAACCTAAGAATCATTTTAAACGTTGTAGGTTTTTATTCCCATTAATGAAACGGGTCAGCATTGGTGTCTTGCCTACTTAGATATACTATCTGGATTGGTCACTTTCTATGATAGAGGAGACACCTATGACTATAAGTTGTGTGATTGGTATGTCCGAGTTCGGGAATGTTTACATGTACATTTTATATTCTATGTTTCTTTGTTTGGTTTATTCCTGTATGGTTTATTATACTTCCTAGCATTTGTTCTATTTTTAGGATGTGGTTTAGTCCTGTATGGTTTATTATACTTCCTAGCATTTGCTTAATCTTAAATAAATCATATAGAAATTCACCAATAACCACAGGGAAACTACAATATACACTTCCTGATTTTAAACCAAGCAACACTTGTTAGTTGCTAGATTGGTTTGCAACCAAGTACAAAGCCATTTCATTAGTTTGAAACTAAGTTCTTGTCAATTAAGTATAACCACCCATTAGCATTGGTAGTTTAATCAGATTAAAATATCAATGAGTGGCCAAGAAACCTTTTGACTTGTTCAACATAGCTGCCAATATCATTTCATTCCTTCTAATCACAATTAATTATTTTAGCATTTTCTTTTTATTTGAAATGACCCTACTGTTCACAATTTTACCGATCAATTAATTGTCATTAATTATTATTTCTCTATTTAGTTGATTCACAACCCACCCATTTTCATAACACATTCTATTCAAAAACCTATGTACACACACATAAAACTACCTTACACACTATAATGTCTCAGCTTAACCGCCTAGGAATTTCTACAAACTCCCTTATAGTGAAAGACATGATGGTTAAGTTGTTTGAGATTGACAATGAAAGGGATTTTAGGACAGTAAGGGAAACTTATGCAGTGTGCTAACAGTTAACAGTTCGTTGTCAAGAGAGGCGAGAACACATGTTAGAGATGCAAAGCTTTTTGCATGTGTCAATTGTTCTTGCTGAGTCTTACAATTTTCTTAAGGAGCTTCAGGATTATGAGTTAGAGAAATGTAAGGAGTTGATAAAATTAATAAGTGAAACTCAACTAAAGGTCTTGAAGAAAATCTCTTTCATTGCTAAGCTTCGTTGTCAGTAATCCTTCAGTCATGTTATGTTTAGTGCTCACTATCATCTTCTGTCAAACTCTTCTTTTGTGTTTTAGTTATTAAGTTTGTCTTGTTTTGTCTTATGTAGTCTTATGTTGCCAGGGTGTTCTTCTGGTTAAGTTGTTATGGTTATGGTAATGGAATGAAACAATTTGTTGTTTTGAATATTATTTGTTGTCTTGATTAATCTTTTCAATTTAAAGAAACACATATGCAAATTACTAAAGGAATAGCTGCATTATGACAACCGTGATTTGAGTAGGTTAGTTTATACCTTTAGAAATGGCTAAGTGTCTATTTGTATTTTTCTTGCATGCTATGTGTTCTATATGTATGTAGAAGTGGTTTACATATGTGCATGATGTCATTTTAGAGGTAAATGATTATCTTATTTTATGTGTATATGAGTTTGGTGTTAAGTATTCTATTTTTCACGTGTGGTGATAATGGAAATGAAAGACGTGTTGCATGCATTGCTACGTCAATTCTTAGTTTTTTAAGAGTTAAGTGTTTATAAGAAGTGTAAGTTATTGGAAAGGAAGCATGTGAGTGAAATATGGAAGTTTGCAGTTTACTTTCCATAAATAGAAAGTGAAATGTGAAATTAAAAGTTATTTTTAGAAAGTCTAGTAGGTGGCATTTATGTAAAAAGGTTTACTTAAATTAGCTTAGGTTTTTATAAAAACTTAAGATAATATAAGTAATAGGGTAATTAATAAATAAATAAATAAAAATATAAAATAATGAATG
>BQNB010004356.1:0-20393 GCA_026074375.1 Tanacetum coccineum | reverse complement strand
GGTTGATTACGAAAAAACGTTCTCACCCGTTGCTGACATTAGAGCTATTAGGATTCTCATATCTATAACGGCGTTCTATGATTTTGAGATATGGAAAATGGATGTCAAAACTGCCTTCTTAAATGGTTATCTTGATGAAGACATTTATATGGTACAACCTGAAGGTTTTGTTAATCCTAAACATCCTAGAAAAGTATGCAAGCTTTAAAGATCCATTTATGGTCTTAAACAAGCATCAAGAAGCTGGAATAAAAGATTTGTTGAGGAAATCAAAAAGTTTGGTTTTGCTCAAAATCTTGATGAGCCATGTGTATATCAAAAGGCTAGTGGGAGTAATGTTACATTCCTTATCTTATATATTGATGACATAATTATCATGGGAAATCACATTCCAAGTTTACAAAGCGTAAAGGATTATCTTAGAAAGTGTTTTGCTGTGAAAGATTTAGGAGAAGCAACATTTATTCTTGGAATCAAGATCTATAGAGATAGGTCAAAGCAATTAATTAGACTTAGGCAAAGTTCTTACATGGATAAGATCTTGAAGATATATAAAATGGATAATTCCAAACGTGGTCATATCCTCATGCAAGAAAGACTTGACTTAAACAAAACATAAGATGCTTCAACACCTAAAGAGGTGAAGCGTATATAGAATGTACCTTATGCTTCGGCTGTGGGATCCATTATGTATGCATTTAGATGCACTAGACCTGATGTTGCTTTCGCACAAAATATAACAAGCCGTTTCCAACAGAATCCTGGTGAACCTCACTAGACTGCTGTGAAAAATATTCTTAAGTATTTAAGAAATACTAAAGATATGTTTTTTATTTATGGTGGAAATCCAAAAGCTAAACTTTGAGTTGATTGCTACTGTGATGCTGGATTTAAGACTGATAGAGACGACATCAAGTCTCAGACAGGATATGTTTTCGTTTTGAACAGATGCACGATGGACTGGAAGAGCTCCAAGCAAAGTACTACCGCAATGTCTGCTACAAAAGCTGAATATATTGCTGCTTCAGAAGCTGCAATGGAAGCTGTTTGGATTAGGAAGTTTATTCCAGGGCTTGGTATAGTACCAACAATAAATGAACCAATTAAGATGTTTTGAGACAATTCTGCCGCACTTCTTATTGCTAACGAACCGGGGGTTCAAAGAGGCGCCGGACACTATCATAGCAAATATCATTATGTCCGCGAGTGTATTGAACTGGGCGAGATAAATCTTCTTAAAGTTCACACACATGACAATCTAGCTGATCCTTTTACGAAGGCTTTACCTAAAGGAAAGCTTACTCAACATGCTAGGAGCATAGGACTTCGTTTAGCTAGTAGTTTCATGTAGATCTGTGTTTTAGTATTTGGATTAGGGATGTTTGAACAATTTTATTTTTATTATAATGATACTTGGTATTTTTGTTATTTTTATTATAAATTGTGTCCTATATTGGCATGTTTAAATCCATGAATAATATTTATTATTCTAAATTAATCCATTGTCGGTTCACAATACGAGAATATTGTTAAATTAAGACAATTGGTGATATCTTGGATATTAAAAGATGTGTCCGCTAAACTCACATAATATTCATAAGATGAATATTGGATTTCCCCAACTAACAAGAATATTACTTTATGGATCGTCGTCATCAAGTAAATCTTGTAAGTGATTTTATTTACTAAATCCTTAGACTTGAGATGCATGTAGGTCATGCATGCGTGGATAATTCTTCTTGATCTAGTTTAAGTTATCCTAAAAAAGGTGACTAATAAGGGCTATTTCAGAAGTGATTGTGAAGCATGGTGACTAGACACTTGTAGTCAGTAAAGAATTTGTTCCTTTAATAGTTGAAGAATGATGCCACTAGGCCCCTCGTAGAATTAATCAGATGTGTGTATGGCCGTACCCGAAAACTCATGTAGATATGTCTCATTGATTTTCGGTAATCTTGATTAGTTACATATACTAGAAACAGAATCGTTAAATAATGGAATGACCTTGATCCATATCCATTTTTAACACGGTATTTGAAAAAAGGGATTGTAAATTAATAAATCATTTATCCGTATCTTTATGAAACCACACTCGGATATTTCTAGGAGCATTGGCGTGTTGCTAGACGCTTACCAATGTTATTATATTATTTATACATGTCCAAGTGGGAGCTATTGGATTATGAACACGATAAATAATATATATCCGGACTATTTATTCGAGCTTACGGGGACGCACACGTTAATATGTAGAACAACGATTAATATATTAAAGTAATATATTAATTAGTGATTTAACAAACGATCGTTAAATATATTAAATATTTAACAAAAGGGATGTTAGTCGTTAAAGGTTAAATATAAGGACTAATATGCAAAACCGGGAAAAGGAAAGTTGTGGTTTGCCTCCTCTTTTCCTTAGGTCAGCCGAACTCTCTTTCCTTTTAGGATTAGGAGTGCATGACTTGCAAGCCAAGTCATAAGGGTTATAAATAGAGCTCTTGGGTTCATTGTTTGCTAATGCTTGAAAACCAACAAAGGGTTTTCGGTTTTTCTTCCCTTGCCATGCGATCTAACCAAACACCCTTTAAGGTTTTAGTTTGCGATCGAATACCACAACCGTGGTGGTTTTGTTCGTGTGTTGATTGAATCAAGAACAAAGGTGATCGTTTTGCTAATCACTACTAGTACTAGCATACCTCGTTGTTTGCAAAGAACGTATTGTGTGTGTCGAAGTAGAGGGATCTTCGGTTAGATCTTACGTGGTATTCGTTTATACACACACATATATTAAAGATGGTGGTTCGTTTATTGCTAAAAGGTAGACACCTTCTTAAACCCTTGTTAACTATGTTATTCTATACGTGTTAATCTTTCCGATGCGTACTCGTGAATTTAATGGTTAAAAGTTGTAAAAACTCAACACTAGTGACGCAATGTACAACCCTCCCTAGCCACTCATTAGCTTGGCAAACGGCAGAGATAATGGAAAACGGAAGTTGTGGTTTGCTCCTCTTTTCCTTAGATTTTTTTAGGTCAGCCACAAACTCTTTTCCTTTAGACAGTTGGGAGTGCATGAACTTGCAAGCCAGTCATAAGGGTTATATATAGAGCTCTTGGGTGCATGTTTGCTAATGCTTAAAATAACAATCAATAGGGGTTTCGGTTTTTTCCCTTGCCATGCGATCTAACCAAACACCCTTAAGGTTGTTATTTGCGATCGAATAACACAAAACCGTGGTGGTTTTGATCGTGTGTTGTTTAAATCAAGAACAAAGGTGATAGTTTTGCTAATCTCACTACTAGTACTAGCATCCTCGTTGTTTGCAAAGAAGTAATTGTGTGTGGCGAAGTAGATTGGATCTTCGGTTAGATCTTATGTGGTATTCGTTTATACAACCAGTATATTAAAGATGGGGTTGTTTAATGCTAAAGGTACACAACTCTTAAACGTGTTAACTTTGTTATTCTTTAGTGTTAATCTTTCCGATGCGTACTCGTGAATTTAATGGTTAAAAGTTGTAAAAACTCAACACTAGTGACGCAATGTACAACCCTCCCTAGCCACTCATTAGCTTGGCAAACGGCAGAGATAATGGCGGCGGTAGCAGCTGATGGCACATGATGTTGGCAAAGGTAGCGGCAGAACTAAACTGCAGTGGTGGCAAAATCTGATATGTGAGACGGCGGAATTTGGTTGTTTGAAGAAGAGAGAGAATTGTGTTTGTGTTTTTAAGAGAGATAAAATAGAGATGAAAATGGTGCAATGAATTTTGTTAGTGTGTTAGGTTTTTATACTCAATGAGTATTTGAGTTTGTGGTTACACGTAAATGATGTTTAATGGACCGTGACAAATGGACCACATGAATGCAGCGGTTACAATTTGACGAAATTGATGACAATATCAATGTTAGCAGTTACAAGTAGACTGTATTAAAAAATGTATATGGTGAACAACATTGACTAATATGGTTTGTTACTTTCCTAATAAAGTAATCTTTTTTACTTAATTTTTTAAGACTTCTAAAAATAGAATTGGCTAAATGTTTTATAAAGTAGTAGAGATTAAAAAGACAAGATTTAAGATTAAAAAAACATGGAGGGACCAAAAGTGTAAATTTACTAAAACTCACACTAATCACTCCCTCGGTATTTGTAGAGTTCGCAAATCTTGCCCAAATTGCAATTAATTAACCTTTTTAACATTTTGTATGTTTTTTTACGTCTTTTTACGGTTGTTACGTTTTTACGTTTTTTTACATTCTTATACGGTTTTGTACGTTTTCATATGTTTTCGTCCGCTTTCGCACGTTTTCGTACGCTTTCGTGTGTTTTCGTCTGTTTTCGCACGTTTTCGCGCGTTTTCGTTCTTTTTAGACGTTCTCGTACGTTTTCTTATGTTCTCGCACGATTCCTTACGTTTTCGCACGTTTTCGTCCGTTTTCGCACTTTTTCATACGTTTTCATCTGTTTTCACATTTTTTTCTTCTGTTTTCATTCGCTTTCGCACGTTTTCTTTCGTTTTCACATGTTTTTACACGTTTTGGACATTTTCTTACGCTTTCGTACGCATTTGCGCGTTTTCGTCGGCTTTCGCGCGTTTTCGTTAGCTTCCGCGCGTTTCAGCAGCTTTCGCACGTTTTGACCGGAATTCGCGCGTTACGGCTGGCATTCGCGCGTTTCGGCCGGCATTCGCGTGTTTACGCTGGCTTTCGCGCGTTTACGTCGGCTTTCGCGCGTTTACGCTGGCTTTCGCGGGTTTCGGCCGGCGTCCGCGCGTTTCGGCCGGCGTCAGCCCGTTTCGGCCGGCGTCCGCGCGTTTCGGCCGGCGTCCGCGCGTTTCGGCCGGCGTCCGCGCGTTTCGGCCGGTGTCCGCGAGTTTCGGTCATCGTTCGAGCGTTTCGGCCCGCGTTCGCGCGTTTCGGCCAGCGTTTTGGTCCGCTTTCGCGCGTTTTCGTCCGTTTTCTTAGGTTTTCGTTTGTTTTCGCTCGTTTTCGCACGTTTGCTTTTGTTTTCGCACGTTTTCATTTGTTTTCGTCCGTTTTCGGTCGTTTTCAAACGTTTCCATCTGTTTACATATGTTTCAGTCCATTTTCTTACGTTTTTGTCCGTTTTCGCACATTTCTGTCAATTTTCGTCTATTTTTACACGTTTTGTCTGCTTTCGACAGTTTTTAGACGGTTTCTTCCGTTATCGATCACTGATATTTATAACTTTTTATAAAACCTTAAATACCCTATCCACTTATCCTATTCAAAAACCCTACAACACTCTAACCCACTTAAGTTTTTATTTAACAAAGTGGATATACATAAAACTTAAACCCTAACCACTAACCCCTATACCCAAAAATCCTAAAGGCTCCTACCTCTAGATATAATTATCAAATCAGTGATATATACATAAACTTATAATCTAACAAAACCCTAACCCCTAACCTCTTAGGGTATAATATCACTAGTGATATATACTTAAACTTTAACAATCTATACAAAAACCTTTAAACCCTAATCCAACTAAACCCTTATACCTATACCAAAAACCTTAAACCCCTAACCACTAAACCCTATATCAAAAACCCTAAACCCCTAACCACTAAACCCTATACCAAAAACCCTAAACCCCTAACCACTAAACCCTATACCAAAAACCCTAAACCCCTAACCACTAGGTATAATATCACAAGTGATGTATACATAAACTTTAAAATCTATACCAAAAACCATAAATCCCTAACCACTAAACCCTAAACGCCTACCATTAGGTGTAATATCACAAGTGATATATACATAAACGTTAAAATCTATACCATTAACCCTAAACCCTTAACCACTGATTACCCCTGAGATTGTAATATCACTGATGACAAATATAACCTTTATCAAGTAAGATTCACTAGTGGCTTAACACTCATTATCCCTTAGATTTTAATACGTTTTAGTCCGTTTTCATACGTTTTAGTGTGTTTTCATTGGTTTCGTCCGTTTTCTAACGTTTCTGTCTGTTTTCCTTCATTTTCGTACGTTTTCATACGTTTTACTATTAGAGAATCATCATTAGTGTGTTTTAAAGATTAATTTTTTTCATACATTTTGATACAGTGATGATTTTTGTGATAATATGAGATATTTAAGTTAGGTTCAATTAAAACAAGAGATATTCTACATATGAGTAATATTACAGGTGATAAAGCAATAGAATGTAACACTAATTCTGGTATCCTACACATGAGTAATATCACAAGTGATAAAGAAATAACACTTATTAGTTATCACTAGTGACTAAGACGGACAATTTAAATACTTTTCAACTTTGATACAATGTTATATCACAAGTGATAAACAAGTGTCACTTATAAATACCAAAATGAATAAAAATGAAACAACTATGAAAATAAAAACTCGATGTATTCTCAAAATCAAACAAGTGTTGCATTAATTTATGACATGTCTAATATCACTTGTGATATTTCATAAACATAGTTAATGCCTACAAAAAGAACACAACTTTTGAGCAAAGTTTCATTCTTAAGCAACCCGAAACCGACTTGTGCTTGTCTATTGCGGTGAAAGACACAAAAATCATCTAGTACCTGTAAAATATAAAAATATTAGATAATACATAGGTGATTATATATAAAAAATATGCAAAGCAATGAAATATCACAGATGATACTAAAGGTTAAAAAGTATACTTATTTGTTTCTGAAATATCACAAGTGATATTAGACATTAACTATGTTTATGAAATATCACAAATAATATTAGACATGTCACATAACAGATATCACAAGTGATATTAGACAATAACTATATTTATGAAATATCACAAGTGATATTAAACGTGTCATATAACGAGCGTGATAGCGGCCGCGCGTTGAAATTTTTAAGCATATTCGGGTCGGGTAAGTCGGGTCCAAAATTTTATTCGTGTTATTCGGGTCCAAAATACTAAATAGGGACGGGTATCGGGTTGAAATTTTTTGGCTAACACGGGTTCGGGTCGACCCGATTGGCCCGAATAAGGATTTTTTTAATATAAATTTTATATATTTTGTATTTAAAAGAGTAAAGAAAGTTTTTTTTTACCTTTTACACCAAATTTATCCTAACTTAACTCAATTTCATATTTGTGCTCTAGATATATTTTTTGTTAGGATTAATACAAACACACCATAGTTAAAGCCATAAAAAATATAACTATAGGTGGCGATGGATCAGAACTGATTCATATTGATAATAGTCTAAGTTTTAGTGTGTCAATGATAGTCTAAGTTTTAATAACGAAAACTAATTCATATTGATAATAGTCTAATTTTTGAAATAAATTAATTAGGAGATTTTATGCTTTGAAGTGCACTTAGAATTTTGATCCATTTAACATGTTATGTGTATGAAGCATAAACTAATGGATCAGAACTGCTACACGAATTAATTAGCATGATACATGGTGTCATGGATAAACATATTAACGACTCACCTTATCAACATCTATGTGGCTAGCAAGAGCCGCACCAACAGTCGGACCGTAACCTAAAACTACATTAAAAACACCAGGAGGAAGACCAGTCTACCCCTACAAAAGGCGGAAAAAAGCCTGTTAATCTTATGCTTAGCCGTTTTTACTAGAAACCGTTGTTAGTTTTACCTTAAGGAACAATTTTGCAGCATAAAGAGCTGTCAGCGGAGTCTGCTCAACCGATTTTGAAACAACCGTGTTACCACAAGTAAGGGTGAGCCCCACTTTCCAAGCCAACAAAAGAAGAGGAAAGTTCCATGGAATGATCTGACCCGTAACACCAATTGGTTCATGCAAAGTTTGAACATGGTAAGGTCCATATGCTAGAAACGTTAAACCATGGATCTTATCCGTCCAACCTGCATGTTTCAAAGACTTAATTAGTACCCTATGCATAAAATTGTACATATTATAAGTATACTGATAGTTTTAGTTTATTGACCAGTGTTTGACGTGGAACTTTATGAATACGACTAACAAAATAGACGTGCAAGCCCAGGTACTTGAGTTTTAGTTCAAGGTATTTTGACGTACATAAATAGATAGGTTGAATGATTCTTTACCGGCATAATAGTGAAATAGACGTGCCAGCCCTGGTACTTCAAGTTTAGCTACTTGTTCATACAGCTTCCTGTTGTCCCATGCCTCAAGAGCTGTGATATCATCATTGTTTTTTTCAACCAAATCAACAAATCTTAGTAGTATACGTGATCTCTCCTATAATAGCAATATAAAGGAAGTTACTAAATATAATAAATAAAGAAAAGTACTTGTCACAAAAGTACGCAGAAATGGTATGAAAGTTATGTCACATAAGCAGTCATTTTAGGCCATGCACATAAATTAAGTATTTTCCACATACCTCGTGTAACATTTCATTGGATCATCAAATCCCTGTTGATTCTTATTGTTATGTTTCTTTTTAGGGATTGTAGAAAAAGCGCTATGGACAGACCTTGCAGAAGTCACCCTCTTCCATGTTCTCCAAAAACATTGGAACAGATCAGAAGGACCCTCGTCCAAGTGGACTGTATGCCACAATCCCGATCCCTAATCCTATGAAAGACGATGATATAGATGACACAAATTCATATATTTAGAAATTAAAAGGCAACGCAGGAAAGAGGATCCAACCACCAAAATCCCTTCGCCTTAAACTCCCAGACGAACAAGAACAAGAGGATCCAACCCCAAGCTCTCCCTAGTAAGCAAAATCTCATGAAAACGAAACGCAGTAACCGAAGCCCTAGGTCTCAATCCAGGCATCTCCCAGCTCCCAACCATCACCTTCTCCTTTTCTCCTCCATCCTAACTCTAAGTTTCCCCTTTGGGCAATGTCAACGCATTCTCAAATGCCTTGACTAAATGTATGACTCTCCCGCACCCCATTTTCAAAATACTTCCCCTGGCTACTTCCAACAACTTCTCCCTCCTCTTATCTTTCTCACTCACCTTTTCACTTTCCCACAATTTCTTATCGCCTATTTCTGTTACATTCTCAATTTTCATAAACTCGTCTTGTGGACTCATAAGCAACACAAACACACTTTTTTGTACCTGTACACTTACACTTACCATCTTCTAGAGGTTCGTATTTTGATTTTTTCGCAACTACGAATTTACGATCACAAATATTCATTTTACGATCACAGATTTTTTCTCAAACCGTTAATCGTTAAACGAAAAAAATATACCATCACGACGAGCATTAAATTATCTCTCTATCGATATCTACTTTGATATACTTTCGACGAATTTTTTTTCTCATTTTTTCACGTTTTTCACTTTTTTCGCTTTTTTTTCGTTTCTAAAACTTGCATGAAAAATCATATATGATATTAGTGTTAAATCATATATGATATTTAAAATCATATATGATATTACTTTTAAATTACATATTATAAAAACATATATGATATTAGTGTTAAATCATATATGATATTTAAGTTTAATGCAATCACATGTAATTCGATGTTAGTGTTATATCATATATGATTTTATACGAATATTCAAATTAGTGTTTAATCATATATGATATTTTCATTCAAGTTTCAACAACGAAAAAAGGTGAAAAAACAAAAAAAAGTGAAAAAAACAATTTTTTTTGTCAAAAGTATATCAAAGTGGATATTTATGGAAAGATAATTAAATGCTCGTCGTGATAATATATTTTTTTCGCTTAATGATTAACGGTTTAAGAGATATTTAAAATTTACAAAATAGGTGAAATAATAAAATCCTTTTAATCTCAACCATTGATTTCTTTTTAGATGGATGGTGGAGATGAGTCCCTTGATATCCAACATTTTTTGGTATCCAATATAACTCTTCTCATTAATTCATTGTTAGAATACTCATAGTCATCAAGTAAGGGATTTTTTTATACATATCAGTGCACAAGCAGGTAAAACTATATGTAGAATTGTAGATGTAGTACAATTGTCTAAAACATTTCCAGTGTAATAATAAAAAATAAAAGTATATAAATTAGTTATCTTAAGTTAACACATTAACATCAGATCAACTAATTTTTTTAAATCCAATGTATAAACCATAAACTCTTTTTTAATCTAAAGACAATTAAGCCCTTGATATTGTCTAAGTTACATTTAAACTCTCTTAATAACTTTTTTTTAATCATGCTAAGTTTAATGCAAACTCAGGATTATCACATACTTGTATCTCAAATAAATGTTGTATACTGGTGTATATTGTTATCGTCTTAATAAGAGCATCTCTAATACCCAAACCATTATGACTTTTTATTGTATTTAACTATCTTCGTTCTATATTTATTATTCATATTTTCATTTCGAGTTATCTCAAATTAATTGTCCATTTCAATAATAAATAGAGAATTTAGTTCGAGTTTACGATATTACTCTCACTTGAGGTTATTATTACAAACACTAAAAAAGTTTTAAATTAATTAGTTAAGGGTAAAACTGGCATTCTGCATAATGTAAGAAAGAAAAAGTTGTAATGATAATGTTTTTTTTAAACTATGTGTTTTTTTGTCAGTAAACAGTTTTTTTAAGACATAGCGAGTACAAAGTTTTGTTAATAGCTTTTTATGCACAAAAACCGACTTGAAAGCTTGTAAAGACTTTTATAAAGATTTGTTATCCACCAAGTGTTTGGAGCTTTAGTTTTCCACTTTAATCTTCATTAATGAAAAGCTTTTGGACTAGTTTTTGTATTGGAGGAAGATTTACAACATGACTTTTTGATAACAAAAATTGATTTAAAAAGTTTATGTATAAAATGCATCAAGTTTTTAAAAACTTAATACAGTGAATATGCTCTTAAGGCATCCACTGTGATAATTTCTAAAAAATTTTATAAAGTTATGAAGCATTTTAAAAACTTGCAAATTATAGTGAACATTTATTTCAAGCTTGTGTTGCATGAAGAAATTTTGGGATATTAAGAACCTTTTTTATATTATATGTATTTTGAACTATGTAAATTTTATAAATTTAAAAAAGTTTTTTACATAATAGCTAGTGGAGATAATTTGAAAAAAACAAAAATTTTATAAATTGATATCAAAACATAATTATACAAAGAAAAGTTAACATACTCAGAAGTATGTAGACTTTCTATTTAATTAGTGAAATAATCATAAGGAAAGTTGGATTGGTGGGAGATTGAGATGGGGTAGAGTTAAAGTCAAATTTTGTTGTTTGGTAGAACTTTGTGGGTTCAAAGATTGGGTTTAAGGATTATTATCCAGGCTTGTATGACACCAGGTGGAGTACATGTGATTCTTTTAATTTTGTTGTTATATATAACTACGTGGTTATAATTTCATTCTAAACTATCCTTTCTTTTTTTAAGTTTTGTCCTTATTACATTTTATTATAGTATAAATACTATAGTACAAAAGTTCATAAAATTTTGTCTCACAAAAGCTACATTACCTTCTCACAGTGCTACAGTACCAGCAATATTTTAATGTTCCTGCAGTTATATGAACAGTGCTTTACATATTTTTAATCCCGCTCATGCCCTCTCAATGAATACGTGTCTCTCTTCCTGTATCTTGAAGCCACAAAGAAGCCATATAACTCCATCTGGATTCCACTTTTCTCTCTCAAAATATGTGTCCTCACCCTCTCCCTCTTCAACCTCTACGTGTTTCTCTTTCCCACTTCAAGCGCCCATCTTTTTCTTATCCCACTTTCAAACACATATCCATCTCTCACACACAGTTCTGATTCATCAACAAAATTAGCAGCGACAAACATGATTTGATAAACCTAATTTCACTATACACAAGAAACAAAATGGGAATCTTCTAAGCACACCCCTATGTTGATTTGTTAATGCAATTTTCAGAAACACAAAAAAGGTAATTTAATCTTGTTTCTTATACATATAAAATTAGGGTTTGCCATATTTTGGGAAGTTTTGTTAATTTCGAGTTTTAAAGTGTACATTCTGTTTTATTTGATGATTTTCAGGGTTAATTGAATTGATTTATGACTTTTGTGGTTTCTAAAAGGGGTTAGTTAACTTTGTTTGTGATTAGTATGGTTGATAATGTTAGGGTCAATTTTGAGTGAATGCATTGTTAGAATTATGAGTATTGTTTTTTATTTTAGTTTATCTTTTTGGGATTGCCTTTGTTGATAATGTTAATTTTATCGATCTTTCGTATTGATGAAACTTTTAGTTATAGTGGTAAATGTTTCTCTTAGTTGTAAAAGAATTTAATATTGGGCTCCATTTGTTTGTTTCAGTCATCATATGGTTTGTTGCAGAATGTTTGGTAGTAATTGGATATCAATGAACCAATCAATGATCTAGGGTTGGCCGATATTTATAGAGAGAGAAAGTGAAGTCTAGTGGAGAGAAACTACACCTTAAGTGTGTTTTTGATAAACTAAACAACCCACCCCTTCCATGGCTGAAAGGGTGGTATAAAATACAAGTTATGTGCTCCTAAGTGGGCTATGAGTTGGGCTAACATGTGGTAAGACCTCGCCCAACACCAACAAGATCATATTTAATTAGAAGATTAATAATAAAGCTACGAGCTAGACCTATGCTAGACATAACACGGTGACTGAGTCTTTTTACATGGATTTTCATAATCCTAACAATCTCCCCCTAAGGGAGGTCACCCCAGAAAATACAAATTGAATCCTAGCAATCTATGAGTTGATCTTTGACTCTGGCTCGTAGTCTTTTGATTCTTCATGATCAGTCATTGTACTGCAAGTAGTGATCTTTGAGCTTTGTTCCTTAGCCTTGTGTGATCTTTGATCTTTCTTTGAGATCATCATCTACAGAACATCTCTTAAAACATCCTTGTTGTGGAGTATTTGCCTTCTTCTGTGATTTTTGGACCATTCGAAACCCGCATGCTCAACTTTTCTGGATCATAATAGCAGGCATCAGAGTTTGGGCAGAAGCTGTGTTGTAGGTACTTTCAGCTATCATCATGTCTTGATAATGAGTTTGAAGTATGGCATGGGTTTAGTGATTGACATTCTCTTGCTACCACTTAGCTGCTACTACGAGGATTTCCTGCAAGTAATGTTAGTAATAACGAACGAGAGTGTCATTGTTTCACATTTTGTTGAATAAGGATGCTAGAACCACGGTTCCCCGTAATCAGTATACAAAAATACTGCCTGATGATCAGGTAAATTCCAAAGAATCTTCGTGACAGGTTTGGCAGTTTGTGCTAGCCGTTATCTCAAACCGGAGCGTCTCAAAAGTAACAAAGAAACGAGTGAGTTAACCATGAATAAAAACCCCCTGATTAAAGAAAATTTGATTTGAAAGTCAATCGTACGTGTCACTCAGAAAAGAGAGTTTTTTGTAACACCATCGACGTGTTATATCATAAAAATCAAATTTTCATCAGAAACACATTTGGTTTGAAAGATATACAAGTCAATTGCTCGAAAATCGTTGTTAAAGCACATCGAAAGGTTTTACAAAAAACTTGTCATTCAATTCCTGGAACAAGTATTGATTCTAAAAGAATCGGCACCATCGTTGCTTTCCATTTGTTACAAGTTTGATCCATAATGGATCTCACATGTTACCTACCAAGAGCCTTTTTGATATTGGCTCTAGAAGGATTTCCATCTTTATTGTGAGTACTTACGTATCACTCGGATGTTCTGGCAATACCACGAGGATAATGCGTAGGACTCTTAAGAACTTACTTTTTATCACAGTGTGTGATGAACAAGCATAGTTTGTATTAGTGTCCTAAAATTTATGGAAGATCCATGGAACTAGACTCAATAGAGCACTTTTTGGTTTTAAGTCGTCAGAGGCTGGACGAACTGCCACCTTTTCAATAAAGTCTGACTCGGAGTGAGAGAGACGATAGAAATGAATTGATCTCCGTGAGAATGAAACAAGAAATCCTTGAGGGACCTGAGTGGCTAGGAGGTTGTGTAGTGTACACTGGGTCAATGATAACTTGTCTTTCAATGTCACAATAAACCATGGTATTCTGACAGCAAATGTATTGACCCGTTTCCTGCTTTAATGTTTAAGTAAAAGATGCTGCTTTCTTATTCACCCTTTACTTAACATTTCCATTTTCATTTCTTTCAACCCCTTCATGCTTACCAAGACTTCATTAACCAGTACCTTGTTGAGTATGTTTCCAGTACTAGCTCCTTTCCAGTCCGCACTATTCCCTTATTCAACATAGTACTCACCATTTGTAATCATACCTAAGGACTTCAACACTACTAGTGGATTGACCCTGGGGTAGATCCCCCCGGCTCTAGCGGGATCGTGGGAACTAGTACCTAACCTTACCATCCTTATAACTCCGATAAAGTAATTACAGGGTCGGTCTTTTGGTACAGTTCACCTTGCCAAAAACCATTTGATAAAATCCACCGAGGTACTTATGATATTACTATCAAAGATTTTGTACCTCAATTGGTTTTTCATAGCAGAAAAGCTCCCCCTCAACATGTGCGTCGATTCACGAAAATGTTTAGCACATGAAGGATGGAGTGCACACTTGAGTCTTTAACATCGCATTTTTATCAGATTGCATATTTTAATCCCATTTTCTCCCCCGATCAAAAATTTCAAACCCGTTGAGATTTTAGATCCAATGGATTCAGATAATGTTTAATATTTTGGAGCCATCATGAAACATATTATATACAAGCCACAGCTGGCACAATATACTGCTCCCGCGTACCCACCTCAAATTATGAGGGTCTATATTAGTGTCAGTTATGATAATTTTGAAGGATTTTAAGTTTAACGAAAAACTCATGAAAAATTCATAGACTGACACATAACATCTAATTCCATACTACTTATAATGTACAAGATGTATGTTACAAAACATATGATATTGACCTTAATGTTAGAATGATGAAATCATTCAATTCTCTTGATTAGTCGGTAGTTAATATCTCTGAACCTTCCACTAAAGAAGCATTCGAGATTCCTGAAGATTCTTCAGATCTTTAACCTTCTACCAAATATCTCGATGAACTGTAGATTTTGTTTAAGTGGAGGTGGTGTGGTGGAAGTGTTATGTATTATCAGTGTACGCTGTCAAGCTGGAAGAGCACATCAGCTGATGCTTGTGAGAAGCTCTGAAGAAAGTTTTGTGTTATGCAAGGGTTTCCACAGAGATCAAAGATGGGTTCCTTTTGCTTATTTTGACGATCCAAGACATGATTAACCTTTCCATTAGGCACCCATGCATTAAGTAGCAGAATCAGATCATCATACCCGATCGTTGTGGTAGCAGGAAGTGGGAACATTCTCATTACCGTGTTATCTGCATGAAATTAAAAAAAATCCTATCAACAAAGATAGCCAGACATGACAGATGTTTGATGCAGATAAGAATTTTAGCCATAGATTGATTGCCATGCCATAAATTGATTAAGGTAGATAAAATCACAAGCGGTAGACTTAAATCTTCATCAAACCGCTACCTCGTAGCAGTTTGCCTTCTCATATATAAATATTCATATCAAACCGCTATCAGGAAATTTATCAAACCGATATTTAGCAAAAATGACAAGCAACTATCAAGAACATTCATAGCAAACCGCTATCAAGCATTTTCAAGTAAATAGCTATCAATCACATGCAATTCAATCATATTTCAACTTTTAATTTAGGATCTTATGGACCTAATTCCAGCACATAAAGTACAATCCTGAGTATAACACGAGTGCGCAATCACTTAATCGACAACAATCAAACTGCAATCGACTAGCAATAATAAATCAACATTCGAAAATCATTCAATCAGATCATACAAGCGCATGGGGATCATATTTGAACATCAAACTCGAATCATCTAATCCTAACAACCATATCCCAGAAATTCAAGCTGCAGATTCTAGTCCTGGGATTTTCAAACTTCATGTACTTATCGGTATATAAGTATTTAGGGTTACAATAAGATTGCAAATGCACAACAGGTCCTTATAGTTAATTACAGCAATGGTGGGGGGGATAGGAGACAGTTTAGCAAATAGCACATAAGTCCCTAACCTTCTCTAACTAATGACACATTTGGCTCTTGAGTTTGAAAAAATGTTAACTCCTCATGAAATTGATCAAAACCCCCCCTAAATAATTATTAAAATACCGTTTCGTTTCAGGATAAGATGATTTAATACGTCGTTTGATGTCATAAAATTTAAAAAACACCACCCCCCTCAATCGATGACCCCACTTTAATTAGAAAGAGCTGTAGTCATGATTGAGTGTCAAAATTTATGAAAATCCAGATCTGATTGATTTTCAAACAACACTTTTACACCGTAGGTTAACCATAAATAATTTTGAAGAATCATAGAATAAAAATTATTTGGTTAGAAAGAAGACTTCTCTTCTGTATCAAGAAATAATGCATTGAAACATACATTAAGTCGAAGTTGCATGGATATAAAGTAATCCATGCCCAGGAGAAGCATAATCACCCCGATGTCAGGAACCAAAGCCGGCTTTTTGGCGACATGGCTTTCCTCAATGTGAAAAACGGTTTGCATCTGAACATAACTGCAAAAGCCATAAAGACATTTTATTGGAAAAGTTTGAACTTCCGTTCGAGCTTCATTTAAAGACCCGTGTCATTATTGAATGGCATTTATAGGTCCGTAAATGTTATCGATAAACGAAAGACATGTCTTGAAAAACTATTTTTGATATTTTCTATTTTCTGATTTTTATGGTTTTTATAGGTTTTGTATTTTTGTTTTTGTAATTCTTTTTGGTTTTGAATATGTACATATTTACAAGGATATAAGGAAAGACCCTCTTTTACTCCTCTTCTCCTTATCCTGGCGAAGACGTTTTAAGAGTTTTCCCGAAACATAACTCTTCATGCCGACGCCGGGAGGAGAAATTCGAACCGCTCTCTTGGTAATGCTTTGGTGAATATATCAGTGCGACTGATAAATCCGTCGTCATGAGTACAATCCAACACACCTTTCTCACATCTCTCTATTAATAGTGTCCTATGTCAATGTGCTTGGACCACCGGGAGTTTGGACATTTGCAGCAGAGAGCAATGGCACTGCAATTGTCACAATACAGGGGAATCTTATTGAAGACAAAGCCATAGTTTGTAAGCTGTGATCTCATCCAAAGTATCTGAGCACAACATCCAGACATGGCAATGTATTCAGCCTCTGTTGTAGAGATCGCGGTGCTCTTATGTTTCTTTGATGACGAGCTGACTAATTTATCTCTAAGGAACTAAGCACTTCCTGACGTACTTCTTCGTGTGTCTTGACAACCTGCATGGTCCCTACATCTGCATAGGCCGTTAGTGCCCATAGCGTGTGTCTTACGAATAACTACCAAAGACCCCATTAATGGTTCCACTTGAGAATCCGAAAGACCCGTTTAAGTGCTTCAAGTGCTTTTGGAGCAAGCCTGATACCTAGCACTACATGCATACAACGAATTCAAGGTCCGGTCTGCTGGCAGTGAGTACTTAGGGAGGGTCCGACATAACTAAACTAAATCGAGCAGGCAACTGGAATCCCTAAGGGGTCCTCATCTAGTTTGAGTCGATCCACCATGGGTGTATCAACAGGGTCACACGAATCCATCCCAAATTTCTTTAATATTTCAAGAGCAAATTTTGATTGATTAATGAAAATGCCTCCGGGATTTTGAGAAACTTGTAAGCCTAAGAAAAAAGACATTTGCCCCATCATTAACATTTGAAATTTAGAACTCATCTCATAGGAAAATATTTCACAGCCTTTAGGTCGTCGTGGCAAAAATGATATCATCTACATATATTTGAACAAGAAGAATATGTTTGCCTGTTTTCCGAGTGAATAGTGTCGAATCAACTGCACCCTTGGAAAATTTGTTGTCCAGAAGAAATCGTAACAAGGTATCATACCATGCCCAAAAATAAGATTTTGCCCATCATTAACATCATAAATTTTGAACACATGATTTTAGCAAATAGGTCACAAAAGTTCAGGTGTAGATGCAGCAAAGATAATTTCATCGACATATACTTGTACCAGAAGTAATTCTTTGCCTTCCTTACTGATGAACAGAGTAGGATCCACTGAGCCTTTGTAGAAGTCTTGGGATATTAGGAACGAAGACAACATGTCATACCACGCGTGTGGAGCTTGTTTCAACCCATAAAGAGCTTTCTTTAGCTTGTACACGTGATTGGGGTTATTTAGATCCACAAAACCGTCCGGCTGGCTTACATAAACGTCTTCCCATAAATTACCATTCAAAAATGCATTCTTGACATCCATTTGGTTGACGACCATGTTTATATGAGCAGCATACGCGAGAAAAATCCTTATAACCTTTAATCTTGCAACCGGAGCAAAAGACTTTTCAAAATAAATTCCCTCTTCTTGACGGTAACCACGAGCCACTAATCGAGCCGTGTTCTTTAGAATACCTCCCAGTTCGTCTAGCTTTACTTTGTAGATCCACTTCAAAGTAATAACCATAACTTTTTCTGGTCGGGGTACGAGCTCCCATACTTTAAGGCGTTTGAACTCATTGAGCTCTTCTGCATTGCTTTGATCCAACAGGATTGAGTCAAAGCATCTTTATACGTCTTGGGTTCAAAAGCAGTGAGGAAAGCATCGTAGTAACAGAAAAGAGCTTGCTCATGTAATTATAGCCTTGTGGAAACTGGCCTAGTGAGTTCACCGATTATGTTTTCAAGTGGATGATCTTTAGTTCATTTGCTATTATGTTCAGAAATTTGGTAATCAAGATGCACAATTGTATGAATAGAATTCGTTGATGAAGATTGATCAGAAGGAACTTCTAGAATTGGGATACCAAAGTACGAATCATTACTATTTGGTAATCAAGATGCACAATTGTATGAATAGAATCCGTTGATGAAGATTGATTAGAAAGAACTTCTGGAATTGGGATACCAAAGTACGAATCATTACCCATATGTGCAACTTCAATATCATGATTGTCTTTTTCAACATTGTTAGGATTGACGGGAGATTGAGTTTCAGGTGTTGTTTGAGAGTTACTTGGTGATGGTGCATCTTGGTCAACTATTGTTGAGGAAGGTGAACCGGTTGATACAACAAGAACTAGAGCAACTACTTCATCAATTGGAGCAATAACTTCAGGGGCTGGGAGATCAACACTTGGTGGAGGAGTGAGTAATTCATTAAACAGCGGTTGAAACAATATATCCCAATCAGTTCTTGAAGGTGGTACAAACGGTGTTGAAGGAAGAGGGTTTAGCACGAGTCCTGAACTGATTATTGCAGGAGTCATTTCATGAAGTGCGGGTCCTGAACTACTGTATTCAGAAACCATTATAAATGTACATCATATTAGAATCCCTTGAACTCTTGGCATATGAGATATCAGTCTTTTCGGCAACCAAACTCCGAGTCTTTCCTTTATAGGATTAAAAGACATACCTGCACTTAAGTTAAGAGTACATGCACTGACATTAAGAGCTTGATCGCATTCATATGGGTTAGTGATATCATCATTTAAACCATTTGGAGGCTCGCTGTCAACTTTGCTCGTGCAAGAGTCGAATAACTTTCCTGTAGGAATCCACTTTGGACCAACAGTTGTGAGAATTTTACCTGTAGATTTCCACCTAAAACAAGATCTAGGAGATGTTTTCTCATACACAACATAAGTCTTTTTATGACAAAACCTATGTCCTGAAAAGATCTGGCTACCAGGTTTCTGAGTATGACTCTTCTGTTCTACAAGGTTGTTATTGTTTTTTGTCTTATGGGGTTTAACCTTATGTGAATTCACATAATTTAGGATTTTTGTTATGCAGGCATCAGGATTTGCATTAAAGACACATTTATGACATGTAGAACAAAAGAAATGTTTGGAATCTGAAATAGAACTAGAATTCCTAGAGTGATCTGCTTTGGGCACAACCGTAATTGTTACGCAACTACTCTTAGATGTAGGTCAACTCCTAGAAGTTTGATTCGTCCTCTTAGGGTTTGGATTACTACTATTAGCAGTGTTTTGTAATCTAACAGAAGGCATCACACTAGGTTTTAAATTCCTATTTCTTTCTTGTGTCTTTTTCCTAGCTTCCTCTAGATAGTGATTATGAGCCATATCATTTGAACCATAAGATTCTTCTTGACTATTCCTAGATAAGCCAGGTGCAATCACGTGATGAGGCTTTGCAAGCACATATTCTCGAACTTTAGGCAAATAATGAGGAGTGTCTGGATTTGACAAAACGTTTTTCTTATCAACTTGGGAGGCAAACTGTGGTTTTGAAATTCTAGGTCGTTCAGACTTAAACGCATTCGGTTGTCTAACAATTGAACGGTTTCTAGATGGTTGTAAAGGCGGTTTCCCTAAGATTGATGCTTTGGAAAACTTAGTATCCACG
>BQNB010004355.1:0-105645 GCA_026074375.1 Tanacetum coccineum | reverse complement strand
TTGTATATCTTGTACTTGTGTGTAGTAGCTAGATCTTGGTAATCTTTGTAAGTATAGTTAGATCGTGGTGATCTTACCAAGTACTGTTAGATAGTTGTGATAAAAGTAGTGTAGTGAAGTGAAGTTATGAAGAAGTCTTGAAGTTGTGAAGAAGTCGTGAAGTTGTGAAGAAGTCGTGAAGTTGTGAAGTCGTAAACAAGTCGTGAAGTTGTGATGTGATAGATTGGTTCTAGCTAAGATTAGAACTCGACATTTAGCTTTGTGTCGTAAATCGGTGTAAGCAACGTTATGTACGGTTTTATCCGCCATAAGGGAGTTTGTTGACATAGTGAAGAAAACTCTCGAGTTTGGTGCTCGGAGAGTGGAGTAGGGCGAAGAGGTGCTTCGTTACCGAACCACTATAAATCCTCGTGTTGTGGTTTGATTGTTCTTACTCTTATCTCTTGTCTTACATTACTTTCTCATATCATTCTATTGATTGTTTAGATAAGTATATTGATCATATTGTGCAAGTGTTGAAATCACATAAAGTCGAATCTAAATGTTTACGAACACTTTAACACCTTGAATTTAAAAAGCGGCAAACTATTCAACCCCCCTTTTAGTTTCCCACATGTAAGAAGTTATATGTCTGGACATATTCTTCATGTTCATCCAGCTCAACCACAAACAACATCTGTTCCAGAACAACAATATCAACTGTATCTATCAATGAAAGTTGATCCTCAGTTGCAGCAACAAGACATAGCAATATGGCTGGCCCTTCAGATGAAATTTGAGACACTTCAGGTACCTCAGACTACTTGTAGAACTTTTGCCGTTCACCAAAGAGATCAAGACGATCCTCATGATGATGCTCATCCTGAGGGGGAGAATAGTGCAAAAGCGGCAGAAGACATCTGAGTATGAAGCATATGTGACTGGAGAGTCATCTGGACAAGTCAATGAAAAAGAACAAGGTCAATCATCTTCAAGGAATCAAGAGCAAACAGATGATTATGATTTTTAGACTGAGTCTTATGCTTCAGATGATGATGAAATACTAACGAAACAAGTATTACAAGATATCATGGAAGAAGTGTCACTGACCATTAATGAGGCAGAGCTAAAGAAAATTGCTGATGAGATGTTGAGACAAAGATGTTCTTCAGGAGATGAGCATCAATATCACATTGATCAGATGAAGAATTTCTTGAAGAGTGACATTGTTTGGGAAAGCAGAAAGGAAATTCTTGCTTCTCCACATCCACGAAAGACCACACCTTTAGTTCAAAGCTGTCAGATAGATCCTGAAGCTCCAGCATTGTCTTTGATAAATCAAGATCTTTTATAATTGAAGAAAGGAAATTCAGGGCCTGAGAAGATAGTGTTGTCACTTTACAAGTTTCCTGCAATATCTTCAATGATGTTGATATCGAAGAACGGACTTCCAGATGGGTGAATAAATGTGTAAAGAAATTTAATCCTTATGCTTGGTATGGTGTTGAACATTGGAAGAATTCTCATGCAAAGATCTGCTTATATAAGGAAACAAAAAAGAGCCTGAAAACAAAGGAAGTGATTTATCGAACTCTAAAGATTCATTTAGGTTATCAAGACATACTGGGAATTGGGTCATGAACACAAGTTTATCACATAGATAGTTGCAAGAAGAGCTAATGAGTGCATTGTGTCAATTACCAAGCCTGATTACAAGAATCTCAATAAGAATGATATTGAGGACATGTATTTACTGATTATGAATGGAAAGGTTCCTGACTATGCAGAAACAGGGTTGCTATGGTCTTTATTAGTATTCATCATAAGTTCAGTGATATGGGAAAGAGTGCATGATTTTTAACTTGGAATTGAAAGTTATCATTGCACCAACAATATCTTTCCTAAGAGTTGAAAAGCACAAAATGTTCTCCCCATCGTCTATGAACCGGTGCATGGAATCATATACAAGAATTAGCAAGAAATAGAAAAGGGTGATGAGACATTCAGAGTTTCATAAGTTTTGTGATGAAAAACACTAATTAGAGTACTTGAAGGTTTAAAGAGTTACAATAATGATGTTAAGTATGGCTATGTACAAAGAGAACTTACGAATGATGAGGTTGAGTATCTAAAGTTGTTTGAAGAAGAGATTGAAGTAAGATTGAAGTATCGCAACCAGATGAGAAGATGGGAGATGTATGTGAATGGAAGACCACTTGGACCACGAAGGGAACACCCAGAATAATCGACCCTTTGGGGGAGATTGTTAGGTTCATAAAAAGTGTCGATTATGTGGTTTAATTATAATTAGTCATTAGTCTTTATTTTGTTTAGAATAAAGTAGTTTGTAATAAGGTATATTATGTTAAAAGTAAGAATAACATTAATTGCCAATGAATAGGGACTTTAGTGAAAATAAAAAAGAGGGAAGCCTTTTTTCTTCTCCTATAAATACCCTTTCTAATCATCATTAGAAGGTGATGCCTTGTAATAAACTTTTTCTTTTTCTCTTCATTTTATAACATTTGAAATTTGAATACTTGTCATCCTTTACTATGCTTCCATGGTTGATTATGTATGATTCAAGATAAACAAGATCTAACAATTGTCTATGTGATAGCCAAGCAGAAGTATTAAAATAAATTTCCACAAAAAATATCCATAAATTACAAATAATCTTGCATTACCATATATAGATTATACTTTCATTTCATTACTGCCAACCCACCTTGACACCATCGCTTCAAACTCAGAAGCCGCACACCCTCCTGAATACAACACGTTTATTTCCACACTTCTGCTTCTTTCACGATTTTAGTTCTCCATGATTCTCTACTCAGCACTCACAAATTTCTCCACATCAAGCGCATCAAGAAGAATCATACATCTTAACAGCTCTCTAATTCTCATTAGTAGAGAAGTGATCTTAAATAATGTATTGCAACCTCACATAGGGATGTAAAAACACCAACCTTTGCCTTTCACTCGGTTTGGGTAAGAGCGTAAACAAACTATTGGATAAGCAAGTACACAAACTATGATCTATTTCAGTTTTAAATAAGTTAGAAGAGTGTTAAGTAATTTTTATTTTATTGGGTTTTCGAGGATATTTTAGATGATAAGCAACTCTTAAACCTTCGTTTTTATATAATCAATAAGTTGTTTGCAAAAATAAATGTAAACAATAATACTTAGCATTTTTCAAATTCCAATAACATTTGAAAATAGGGTGATAGGATCATATAAACTGCCTGCAAACTAAATTCACCACGGTATTCAAGAAATTCAAGTGCTTTTATTATTAAAAGGGACAAACATATCATTTGAAGACTTGTAAGTGTTTAAAACGCATCTTGACTTGAAAAAATAGTCGGTATCATGTCCATTTGATGTAGGTTGTCTGAGGTCAGTTATAATCACCAGTATCAAAAAATACATTATAGGTGAAAGTCGTACAGGTATATATTTAGGCGTTACCAAAAAGTACAAATTAACTATGTAAAGTATTTGTTAAATGTAAAAGTAATATAGTTTTTTCTCGTTTACTGAAAAGTTTTGCCAAACATTTGTTTAGAAGATATTTGTGCACCATTCATCCTAATTTGAAACCTGTGTCCAAAGGGTCATTCCAAAACTTGAAAGAAGATTGTTACTAAAATCAAACGCATATGTCCTAAAGTTCTAAAATAATATGTAGCATATTAGCATTTTTTAAGGCAGATCGTTGGTGATCGTTAAAGTGCTAAAATAACAAAATACTGGGCATCTTTTACATTGTGGCACAAAAACAAACACATGATGTGCATAACATACTAAACACTTTAATTCATCAATTAAACTAATAATATTAAAAAACTCATATCACATCACAATTAAAAACAAATTAGTTTTAATTAACTGTTCTAAATTATAATAAATTTATAATAAAACATATTTATAATCGAATCATATTTGTAATTTTTATCACTCAAACATTATCAAAACACAATAAAAATCAAAACTTAAATAATACTTACACAATGGATTCATATATACTAAACACCTTGGAAACCATAACATCATATGATCTACATAATGTTATTTGTGAGATCGAGCAAGAGAGGTTTGGAATTGTAGGTTTTTTGTTTTGATTTTGTTATATGAGAATAAAGATGGTTTTGGTATAGGACTCCGTTTTTTAGTGTACAATTTAGTCCAAAAGTATGAAGAAAAAGATGCGTATTTGTAAATTTTTTACCCTAGCCAAATTTTTGAGGAGGAGGTGTATGGGCGGGGGATTTTATGTTTTCACACCTAAATCTTTATGAAATTTTGCCCGCTTTTAGTTAAGTTTTTTCTTATCACTCTATGACACATATTATTTTTTGACCATATTATCTTTTTTAATGATAAAAAAATCAAATTACGTTTTTGTATAAAGTAAGACTAAATAGGAAGTATTTAATGCCGTTTTTATTAAATATAATTATAGGGAAGCTTCATTCCCTATAAGGAAACATTCTTTTTTTCAGAAATACGAAAGTCCTCACTTTTCGTTTTCCTTTACTAGATAAAAGATAAGCTTCAATTTTCTGTTTTATTTTGAGATTTGTGGGCTTAAATAAGTTTATTACGATATGATAAACTCAAATAAACCTATAAGTCTCAATATAAGCCAAAAAATTGAAGCTTATGTTATATAAATCGAAATCAAATAAGCTCATGAGCTCACATATAAGCCGAAACAAACATGCCTAACTTGGAGGTCCGTTATGACAGATAGGTACGTAGATTGCAGTCTATTGCCTTAATTTGGGAATGCATTGGAGCCCATACAAATTATAACTTCATTATGTTTGCTAACACAGTAACACATGCATCAAAACATAGTCTGGCCCAAACCCCTCCACTGCTAAAAGTATATGTTGCCACTCTGCCCACCTAATCTTGACATCTCTCGTTCGTATATGTATGCTACACTTTTTTCTTCAAGTTTGTTTTCCAATTTTTTGACCGACTAATAAACGAGGGTTTAGTTTGTAATGGCGGAGAGTGAAAACGGTAACATACCTCCCGCGGGTTCTACCGCCTGTTGAACTGACCAACATTGAGGAGGTAAACTTGGTTAAAACTATAAAAAGACATGAAGACATAACTCGAACCCGTTACCATTACATCAAAGCTGCATGTGCCAAGCTGCCATCACGGAGACTCAATGGTAGGGAACTTTATGGCCAAACGACATACATTACTAGTAATTAATATCGAGTGTTAGACTTCCAATTTCGCAATACTTGTTTCATTAAGTATGTATATCAAGTGGATTGATACATAACAATGAAAAAAGAATTTGAATTATAAATGAAAGTATATTAAATGTTTATGTGGAACTCTATGCCCTCTCAATAAAATAATCGTATCGTTCTGTATACATATTTATTAAAAGATCACACATGTGTGTGATGGTAAGCAAGATGTAAGCTTTCACGTGTAGTGTTGAAGCAATGGGTGACAAGTTGTCTTCACACTCTCCCTATCCCTATGGATTAGAAACATGTGGTCTTAATCTGACCAGACTTGCGCAACCTAGAAAGAAAAAAAGTTACAAGTACTTTTAATGTATTCATTTTGTCACAATTTCAAAGAATATTGTAGATGCAACCACATGGCAATGGCACTATATTAGGATAAAAGCCTATTATGTGAAACCAATTTTGTTTAACATCTTTGATTTGCCAGTTTGTGCATCACTTTTATTAGTAATATCAATTATTTGATTGTTCAAAGTGCATAATACAGTCAAACTAGACAAAAACTTCTTATTCATTACAAATATTAAGACAACTCATCAAAGGTAACTGAAATTGAAATACCCAACATAATCGAATCTAGACAATGAGACATGAGTAACAGTGAAAGTTCACTTAACTTTCTTTTCATCTCCAAGTCATCATTGATTTGAAATATGAGTTTTATCATGGGTCCAATCTTCATATTCCTCTAGCAAAATGTCAAAACACAATGGTCCTTACTTTCTGACCAAATTGATCCACCCACAAACACAATTATTCACTCATTCATTTTACTTGCAATGCTTTTGTTCACTAGAATCTAAGTCTAACAATCATAACAAACATCAACACAAAGCATCATGAACTCAATTAACCATCTCATGAATAGAAGACCAGATAAATATTTATATTCCAAAATTGTAACTGAACTGATATTTTAAAGATAAAAAAAAGAAATAAATAAATTGAGAACAAAAAAAGGTGATCTTTTTACCCTTGGTAATTTCCACAAAGCCAAAACAAGTAAACTGAATTGAGTATAACAACCACTTATCAATTACAAATTGTGATTGTAAGCCCTAATCTTGACATCTTTTTTGCACCATCTTTGGCTCCAGATCGAACTTCATCAACTATATACATTCATTCACCAAGGCGTTTAAGCGTCTTTGCGGGTTCTCAAATAATGATATCTGCGCCCCGTGGACTGCCTTCACCTAATAGTTCTGGTTAGCTTGCACTTGGAAATGAAAATTGAATCTGTGTAATTCAAGCTGCATAGCTTCAATAGTTCAGCTGACCGTTGTTTGAGCAACGGATCACAGCCACTCTGGATAACAAGTAGCAATTTTGCTGCAAGACCAACGTCAACAGCAATCGATGAGTATTCTTCAGGGGAAAGCTTGCAAATTGACCATAGAATCGACAAAGCAAGCTGCGTGCAGCTTTCAGAAACCCTCATCAATACTTTAACCGTATTCGGTATAGTGTTTGAACAATTGCTCAAGGCCAATTTACCTTCTTTTAAGACGAAAACAGCTTCACAACGATATCAACGCTAATTCCAAACATTCGGGATTAAATCAGGAATAAATCACTAACTGACCAACACCCCTATATATACAATCAAGCTTTCGTTTGTGTATTGAGATATGGACTTAAGCAGCATTAACCCCGGTAAAATCCCACTTGGGTGTCTTTTATCTCTAACCATTCTCATCAACGCAACCAATAAACTATGACTAGACACAATTTCCACTTGAAAATCGTCTTCTTCCATTAACATTTGGATCAATTTGGTACAATTGATCTTAGTCTCAATTAACCCTTCATTTAATCTATCAACCACAAGCGACACTTTAGCCGGTTGCATAAGATTCAACCTTGAACACGAATCAAGGCTCAAATTAACAAGAATCGAAACTACTTCAGAACCAATAGCATGAGAAGTATAAGGACCTAACAAACCCGATAAAACACTCACTCCACCTTTATCAACAACCGTCTTCCTAGCACTGACATGATTCGCCACAAATCGCCTCAACTCCTTAAGCGACTTAACCCGCGCTTGACCCTTAACCTTTTTAAGCCCATCCAAAACCTCCAAAAACTCCACCTTGCAAATCTTCTGACCTACTTCTTTCCATTTGCACATACTTTTGTGAAAACCCATGTATGCACAACTGATTGATGTCTTATGGGTGTAACCACTATCATCCCAAAGCTCTTGCATAGTAGTAGGACAAGTGAAATGACCCAAACTAAACCATTTCAATATATTACCCCTTTCATAAGTTTGACCAGTACAAAGGGTGACTGGATCTTGCATTGGTTCAAGTGAAATAGGACAAATGAACACAGATGGTACATCTTGCAAATCTATCAACTCTTCAATCATTTTATTAAGATCCATTTTCTCAGCAAACCCACCTCCAAAACCTATCCCACCACCCAAATAACCATCTTTTACAGCAGTATCAAGATCTAAAACCTGCCCTTTAACTCCATTATTAACCACCTCACTTCTTGATACACACACAGGCATTTTATCTTTTATCAAAAACAAAAACAAAAACAAAAACAAAAACAAATGAGTGGTAATGTAGTATGAGTCACTTTAACAAATTTTCAAACTTTTGGTCAAAAGGCTCATATCACTAAATCAAAGTGTCGTATTCAAAGCTACAAAACAGATGAATCATAAAACCAATAGAGGAACAGTCAATGAATATATAAATAGTTAACAACACAAAGATCTATAAAACCTTTTTTAAAGTAAAGGTTATATAATTTAAAAAAGGGTTTTATTGAAAAGAATAAATAATGAGAATTGAAAGAGACCCAGATTGGAAGAACCTGTGTGTGTGTAGAGAGAATTCTTTTTTAAGGGCAATTCTTGAATGCCCTTATCACAAAGCAATAAAGCAAACAAGTCATGAATATATATTTAAGTCATTATAATTTTTATGTTTAATTTCTTACCGTATTTAATTGCTTGTCATGAGGTTTTTTTATATTAAACGGGCGATAACCCATGTATAACGACGTTGTTTTATGTCGAGAAATAGTTATAGTTGCGATATTATATTTAAATATTCGTTTACGTTTTAGCATATAAATTATTTAATAATTAAAATTTCAATGAAAACAAACAACCTCAAGAAAAAAGTGTCGTCATAAACACAATTCGGTAAGATTTGGTCACAAGACAAAGAATAACTAATTTTAAACAGACATTAAATAAGGAAAAAAAACTCTTGAATTTTTTTCCGTCTCATAAAAAATGTACCTTTTATAATTCAAATTTATATAAAAGAATTGTTTAGTTTTTATTTTTGAATAGTGATTATGACAAAACTTTTAAATTTACTTTTATAATTAAAATATGCATTAATTACTCAATTTTAATTTTTATATTAAAAACTTTTTATCAATCAAAACTATCATTAATTACACATATTATTTTTTTGATTGTGGGACATTCTTTCTTTTAAACTGAGAAAGTAAAAGCTGTTATTTTTGAAAACAATAATACTAAGTTAAGGAAAAAACGACTAACATTTGAGGAAGATTAAAGCATAATAATATAACACTAACTCAGAATTTTTAATTTGAAAGCTTCTAAGCAAAAAAAAAAAACACTTTCTTCATTTATTTATAGTGTGTGGTGAGAAAATGATTTTGTGCCCTAATAATGATGTTATAATGATCCTAATGATTTATTGGTTTATTTTGAAAAAATATTGATAAATTTGGAGAGAGAAAAAATACAAATTTACAAATGTACAAGTGATCTATGCATTAGGAATATATTTTAGGCTATGCATTTTAAATATAATAAACACTACTCGTGAAAAAAATGAATCTTTTTTAATTTTTATTATTTTTTTCTTTTTTTTTTTTTTCAATTTAATATTTCAAGTAATTTAATTAAAATATTGATAAAGTTGTTGTGTTACGTAACACGAGTCTTATTATTTAACAATTCAATTTATTAAATATTGAGAAAGGTGTATTTCCGTGTTTTTATTTAACGAACTTTTTTAATTAAAGTGTATTCCGACTTTTAATTATTTCAAACATTTAAATCAATATATTGATAACGGTTGTTATTTTATCCAACACAATTAATTGATCGGAAGTGTTCAACTTTTAATTCAAAAATTACTTTTAAAATATGTTAGTTTAATAAAAGATTAGTTTGATCACTTTGATGTTAAGTGTGGGACCGGTAAATGAGCCATTTAGACCGCTCCGCACGTGCTAATGGTAACACGTGTCGACTTGATGTTTCCAGTTCAAATGCTTTTGATTACGAATTAAAAATTTAGAATTAGAATAATGACATAAATAGCCTTAACCATGTGACATTGGATGGGTCCTCACACATGTGCATCATTCTATGCAACTATTTTCGTTATTTGGTGTATAGTGTAAAAATGAAAAAATTGCTAGCTAAGTTATGTGATTTGGCATTATAACAACTTTTATTAGGAATAAATATTCTAAAACAGAAGAATATTTAATCGAAAATATTATAAATAACTCAACAAATCAAAATGAAATAAAAATGAAATATTCGTTATGTCGCTCTAAGTAGTTGTCACTACATGATAAATCTAGCTATTAGGTTTCTAAAGCAAGTTTATGTAAAAATCATGTTAACTCATCTTTAATTTTTTTTTTAATTTGTTGTCAATTTTTTTAATATTATATGATTAAAAAATGTGTTAATTTGGAAAGAAGAACGAATGAGAAAGGAGTTATGTGAAGTGGCGCACGTGGTTGGATTTTGTAGTCAAGTCTTGTGAATAAAACGCCGCACGAGGAGGACTGGGTTAGCCAGGCCACACGCACGAACCGAGACCGTATAAAAGTGAGCAGCATTTCTCGTAACACCTTCCCCAGATGAACACATCTCAATGTCATTACATCTTTCACTATCACCCCCTTCAACTTTCTTTATTTTATTTCATTCCCATTGTTACAAGTTTTCAAATTCACTTTTCTTTCAACATTAATTGTGTAGTAGTTAAATTTTTTAGTTTAACTAGACGAGTATTCGTGCATAGCAACAAGATTTTATAGCGGCAGATAGCTGTAGTGACAAAAAAACGTTTATGGGTTATTAACGAAAAATAATAAAAGTTTGAGAATTTGGGGGGTAAACGTTATTTAAACTGAATGAAGTTATGATATTTATATATAGTTTTCTTAATTTTTTTAACATTCCACAATACTGTGTAAACACTTTATATATCGTATAAATTATACCGATTACGTAGTACTAATGTTGTTAGCAAAATCATTGTTTTGAATTTTAGATGGTTTCTTGTCCTCATACTAATGTATTGGTTTATGTTGTTGTTGCTGCTTGTTAGTTGTTAGCTTCATGAGTCGATACTCTACTAGTAGTTATCGTTTTAAAGAAACTAAGGACATGTACGCCTCTTTGTGTCAATCTCATCAATCTTACTAAAAAAAGTATTTTTCTTGATTTCTTTTTCTATATATAGGTTCTTTCGATTCTACTAGGCGAATACCCGTGCACGCACGGAAAATCTCTAACGGCCGCTATTAAATATGCAATATTGTGGTAAGTGTTTCGTGTAATTGCTATTGACTGACTATATTGTGCATTGTTTGCACGCATAGGGTTTTGACATAACTTTTTCATTTATGTATTTTTAGCCGAGTAGACCAGAATCGAAACCAAAATGTGGTGAAAAGGATGGACCGAAATAGAACCGTATGAGACTCGGGTCAGCTCGGGTTCTTTCGGGTTTTTTTTTGTCGGTTTCAGTTTTAGACACCAAGAACCAAAATTCAAAAAAATTGGAGGGATAGTGGTAGTTAACTTTATGAAGGGAACTATATTATAGAATCAAATACATTAGCAACTTTAATGTGTTGTATATTATTGATTGGAGGTGATTTGCACACTTCATTTTTTGATTGACACACTCTAAAATATATGACTTGACATTTATACCCTTATGCTAATAGAAGTAATGGGTGAAAAGGAGAAATTGGTGTAGGGGTATAAATGTTAAGACACATATTTTAGAGTGTGTCAATCAAAAAATAAAGTGTGCAAATCACCTCTCATTATTGATTGTTCACAAGTTCCATTTCAAAATTTCAATAAGTAGACTACTATTTCATTTTCATTATGATTCAAGAGGAAAGAATTGGTGCGCTCATGATCTCTTTGATTTTTCTAATTTTATATGGCGAAAAACAATTACATGAGCATTAAACGAGCTCAAATGATCCATCGAGTTACACATTGAAAAGTACTGAAATTACTTTACCACTTTTGAGTTTGACTTGGATTTGGTCGGTCTTAGAGATGGCATTTTTCTCCTTTTGACTTTTGTTTACAAGGCCTGCAATTTATGACAGAGATAGACCAGGAACAACCAAAAAGCGATTCTCTTTCCTAGTTCCCGACCCGACATGCCCGACATGCTTAGCTTTTTGTCTACCTAAATACGATGAGCTCATTGTCTACCAAATATGAACCAAAAAAATTTGATCATTTTAATCTATTCTGCAAGTAAATCAAAAAAGTCATCATTGTATAACTAATATGAACCACAATCAGGATGAAATGACACAGTATGGGAAAGTACATAAAATGGAGAATCATATATTCAAAATGGGTCTAAAATACCCAGCTAAGTTATGCAGACCCAAACAACCTAAACATGACAGAACAAGATTACATGAACCAAACAAATAACCATGACCCAAACACGAATTTGCAAACCCAAACACAAATTTTCAGACCCAAACACAAATTCGCAGACCCACAATTTGCAGACTGTCCCACACACGAACCTTACAAAATCCAAACCAAGCTATTTGCAGAGTTGAATGCTTACTGATATTCATAAAGATGCCGGAGCCACGGAGCCACGGTTTCACTTGTTCACTGGACTTGTTATGATCCTCGTTGTGGCGCTTGGATACAGGTTATCTGCAATACCAAAAGCAGCTGCAACACCATTGGTGCTGATGAATCTGCAAGTGTCAAGTGCCAAGAGTAATTTATCTAATTAATGATGCCAAACATATATTCGAAATGGGAAAGTACATTAAAAGGAGAATCATATATTCGAAATGGGTCTAAAATACCCAGCTAAGTTATGCGGACCCAAACAAGCTAAAATGACAGAACAATATTACATGAACCAAACAAATAACCATGACCCAAACACGAATTTGCAAACCCAAACACAAATTTTCAGACCCAAACACGAATTTGCAGACCCACAATTTGCAGAGTGTCCCACACACAAACCTTACAAAATCCAAACCAAGCTATTTGCAGAGTTGAATGCTTACTGATATTTATAAAGATGTCAGAGCCACGGGGCCACGGTTTCACTTGTTCACTGGACTTGTTATGATCCTCGTTGTGGCGCTTGGATACAAGATATCTGCAATACCAAAAGCAGCTGCAACACCATTGGTGCTGATGAATATGCAAGTGTCAAGTGTCAAGAGTAATTTATCTAATTAATGATGCCACATATATAATCTACTACAAATCCACTCAGTATAAACACAAATGTAACATGTATATTATATATTACAAAATAATGGACCAACGAGATATTTTTGTTTAGACTTAAAAAATATATCTATTTCTCTAACAATACAATTGAGCATTGTTCTTCGTATTTCACTACTAAGCATTTAACCAAACATTTCTGGCCCAAAGAAAGAAAAACATTAGCTATTAAAGTCATAAGATTAATGATTTATTACCGTACAGAAAGTATCAGTTCATAGCCTTGCTGATTACCTTGAAAGTCACGTAAACTGATGAGTGTCTATTGTATAAGAGTATATAAACTTGGAGATTCATTATTTGAATTTCATAATCAACTACGGAAGAAGCTTATACCTTACTTTGATTTGGGGTAAATATATAGAACTTGTAATAATCGTCTTCAATTACCCATCATCATCCAATCCTGTATCTATATACATGACGACATTAGTTTAGAACAGATCATCTTATAAACGTCTAGTCTATACTTATGATTTGCACCGCATGGGCCTAAAAGATAACTTTATAATACGACACTATAGAAAATGTATGGGTTGTTAGAACATAATTTGAGGCACATATGGTAACGGGCTTCACAAAATTAAGGTCAACTCTATAGACCATACCTTATATTGGTTGTCATCCCCCATTAAACCAGAAGCAGTTCCTGACCCGATATTATATCGTAGTTTACAACTTTTACTTATTGACAGGTTACTTGGCCTATGCAGCAAAACGCCCTTTATTGTGACTTTACGACCGACTACGCTTATTGTTAAGGCAACTAAGATTAGTTTGCTATCGTTATGAGATTGTGATATTTCTAGCCTCAAACCATGGGTCTTGTGTCAACCTCGTTACAACATAATGGGACTCGGTAGCAAGAACAATTATAATCAGGTCGCGAGTTATATCCAAGCCATACTTAAGGCACTCGACAACTCTTTTTGTAAAATGAGAAGAGCCTCCTCTCTTGAGTAATGACTAATGTCTAAAAGAACATATTTCTAATTACGCTCTTTAGGTTTATCAACGTACTTGGCAAAATAAATAAAGTACGAAACGTTTGAATTATTCCCTGAACTGCGCTGATTTTCTCTCCTTCAGCCTAATGAAAATGATCAACTTATTATTAGCACCACCATTGTAGAAAAAAATGTTAACACTTCATACCTATCTTTCAAGTAGAGTTTCAAAAGCATAGTTAGCTAAGAACTATTTGCATAAAAAACAACTTTGGTAAAGTACTTACATGACCATATTTGACATGTTGCTTCAAGATCACCTTCACATTCATCTGCATCTTTATTATCTACCAATGAAAGTACTTCACCAATGGTTGAAAATAGCTGCACATCAGATGAAGACATTACTACACACAAAAAGAAATACATTACACACTTGTCTATAACCATAATATTTTTCTACTACGATTAAAAACTTAACCTGCATGTTTTTTGCCTAATACCATTGGAAAAACCATATCCTGTGATAGCGGTTCTTTTGCCAAGTAAGCCATGAAAGATTACTTAACCTGCAAACACGAAATTTATGTGATGTAGAGATGCAACTTAAATAAGAAACATCAAAAAGAGCCCCTTTATAAGTAATTAAGCACATTTAATTAGCAACCCCACACACCCCATTTTAACATAATTCATATAGAAAAATTAATACCCATCTAACAATAGTTCAATTACATTTTATAGTCAGAAAACTTGCAATATATGTAATAGTATTTTTCCAGTGAAATTTTTTTGCAAGATGGTGTAAAGAAAATTGGTCAAATTGGCTGAACTTTCAAGCCGTACATACACATCATATTCTTTGTAGCTTTCCAGAAAATAAATGAATAAAAAGGTTTATTTGAATGAACCACAACACAAGAAGATTACTAATCACAGTAAATAATTACATACCCATTGCATAGTCACTAACATTTTCATGGAACAACCTGCAAGCATATAGCTCTAGGAAACACCTAACTCGAATCTTGGAAACCCGCATATTCATAGGTTATGAACGGAGAAATCATCATGTGCTCCATTTTTTCCCTACAAATGACAGTTACATAAACACAATTTATCAAACAATTGGTGTGCATTAAAAACACACATAGAACATAACCTGCAAATAATCATTTTCATCAATCCATATCATCTACTAACAATTAAATTGAAGTATGAAAAGATAAAAGATAAATAATATAAGTGTATCATAATCATCACATCACAGATTTATTTGAACACAAAATTAAAATAATCACTAACCTTGTAAATGGATGCTTTTGAACATAACATCAATTGATATCCTGTTAAAGATTGATATAGGTAGATTCAATAGGTTTTTCAAATTGATTAGGTTTTTTGAGTTCATAATTTGGTTGGGGCCACTTGGTATTTTGGATATTGACGAATTGTGACATCCACTTCCTTAAATACGATTTTTCATGTTGTTTAGAGATCTAATTGCTGCAAACTCAAAGATCATCAATCGCGGTTGGTGGTTATATTTCTTTAGTTTGTAAGGTTGATATTTGTGTGGTTTTTTTTTGGATAGAATAAATGCTTATCTCATTTTTTAGCATTTTATTTTGAAGATCATTTCCCATAAAGCTTGTTTTATATAGTAGGTAGATAATCCAAGGTTACGGGTTTAAGGACTAGCATCCAAGAGGTATACGGTGAAGTGTAGTATGGATATTCATAGAGGTGATCTACTTTGGTCACTTGGTTTCTTGGATAGATCGTGTACAAGAAAAGTTTGTTCTTTGATTCTACCGATCACGCTGCAAAGTTAATAATCGTTGTTATTTATTTGATTGATCATATGACTCTATGGATCCGTTGATAGGTGCATGTTCCACTGCGTTTTATATTTGATTATATGATATTCATTTGATTCAGCACCTACAGTAGTATCACGAGCCATCATATGATGTCATATGATCATCTTGTATGCGTAAAAATGGCTAAAAACGTGTGTTTTTGATGGATTCAAAAGGATAACTTAAAAACAGCCCCTAGGGCTTATTTTTTGGAATTAATTCGACCCATATGGGGCCTTATGATCTGTGATTTTTAATCCCATGGCCATTCCTTATGCATACTTTAATTGGTTTTGTTATCGGGTACGTGTAAAATGACCTAAATCGCGTGTTTTAGAACGATTCGTGAATCGGTTTTAAATCAGTCCCTTGGGCATCATTTTCTGTGATAATATGGTTATTATAAGGTGTTTAATACAGTACATAATGATCCTTAAGTTATTGGTTACACGTACCAATCGGGGTTTTTAATTCTAGTTAATTTATTTCTTCGATTCGTTGGCTAACAATTTATTTCTTGTTAATTATTTTGTATCCATGGCAAATACATGCATGTTTGGCCATGGACTTAGCCAATACCTTATTAATACATGATATTATGGTATTATTATGTTGCGTATGCAAAGTCGATGAAAACCATGACCACTTGTGAAATGATTCGCTAGTTATTGCATTTAATTTTAGTTTTAGGTTTGCCATTGTTTCGGCTTCTTTTGTATGCTTTTAATTTTCATTGTAGCCATTGTTTGGGAATTTTACAGTAGTTGGATGATAGGATAAATATATTCAATTATTAAATTATTGTAACCGTTGTGTGGATTCGAATGGCGCAAGAGTTAAAGGCATAAAGCCAAACTCGGAGCTGCTGGAGTGACTTCCACTAAAAATGGATTTTCCAGAGTTCTATAAGGAGTTAGAGGCTAAATTTTTAGGAGCAGGTGCAAAACTCATGGGGCTACAACTTCTTCAACTGTAGCTTAGATTTGGGAAGACTCCTTCTAGGATTTTCAGACCCATGAAGTCAGCTAAAATTTTATGGCAGTTTTGGGCATCAAGTTCATTTAGGGTTTTACTTGCCCATGATGGTTCTTGGAGAAAGTGGGAGCCCTCCTTGGGGTTGTGTGGTTAACCCTTAGTTTACTTTTTGGTTCTTGTGATGGCTCACGAGACCAAGCATAGGTTTTTCATCGGTTGAGACTTTGCATACTTATGGTTGTGTTTGTTTGTTTGTTTTTATATATGTTTGGAATGTATATAACTTGCAAATGTTTTTATAAAACTAAAAATAAAACACAAACCAATTTTAGAAACTAAATCTTTGATTTAGTTTAAAGTTTAAATATGATTTGAAACTAAACACTTGTTTTTTTATATAAATAACACTAAATAACTGTTATGATTGTTATTTAATTTATGTATTGTTCAAACTAATATTTATTCCACCTAGGATATATATTAGTCATGAAAATAGACAACTTGACACACATATAAGTAAAACAATGATTAGACTTAAGTTAAAAAATGTTTTTTAACTTGTGCTACGATGGATGAATGCATGCTTCCTCGTACACACTTTTGATCACGTATTCATCAAAATAATACCCGTCAAATTTAAGTCATGCCGTCCAATTGGTTGAGATCACTTGCATTTGCTTTTTACTCTGCGTGAGACGTAGGTGAATTGTAACCCAAGGTGATTATTCTCTATGCGTGAGACCTAGATATATTCTCACATGTTCTCGCATTGGATGACTTAATCGAGTTAAGCAGGTGAGACCTTGGCTCGAGGCAAGGATGGGACTAAACATGCCAGCTTGACATTAGTTACTCGGTTACTAATGTCATGAGTCCCATATGGTCTAAGAATTGCACAGGTTTTGCAATTGGTGAACGCCACCTACCTATTGAATCTATCATTGCTAGCAAATCAACTGATGTGATGGTGGAACCTCAATGAGGATCTTAGCCTTTTGTAAAATTAAGTGTTTTGTATTATAAACAAGGGTAGTTAATTTTAAAAAGATAATTATAGAAAATACTAAATTAAACTTTGTAATTTCTATTAATGACATTTATGCAACACAAACCGTAAACAAAAGTTTGCTTCCTTTCCTTGTTAGAGGAAGGCAAACTAAGTCTCATTTCCTTGTAAGAAAGAGACTTATTCCTATCCTTTCTACTTGTATGAGAAAGCTATAATAGGAACACTCGAATTTTCCAATTCTAATAAAACTCAAAGCACACTTACTCAAGAAATCGTATTGTCTTGTAAAAGTCAAACGGTTAAGTACGGTTGCACATCTTATTTGGATAACTTGAGAACATGTTTTCTATAGCTACCAAAATAATACATCTTGAAGCGTCAAGACATTATATGAGTTTTAATAATTAGAAATGGAAATCTTAATAAATCGCGAAAGAGAAAGGAAATTAATAGCATGTTTTCTAGTTCACTCTTATTTTCCCTAACTCGATTTCCTAAATTCTAACACACTAGACACTCTTGTGTATAGTGAGCGTGCGCGCGTGTGGAATTGCATGCAAAACTTTCAAGTTAAATAATGGCATTGATGGCTAGTCCATCATATAGTAGAACTTGATGCACTTCCTTGAATATCTAAGTACATGTTTACTAGTCCATGAGGCTCACATTAGTGATAATGTGCAGATATTCAAAGAGTAGAAAAGTAAAAAAATTGCTACTTGCATTTCATTGGTATAGACTCACATTTAATGTTATCTTATCCGGTGGGAGCAATGCATTTTACTATTGATATAGACTCACATGTAATGTTGTCTAAATTCATTGGGAGCTATGAGCTTATCACCTTGTAAGTGACCCATTTTATTTCTAGCTGGTCTTGAAATAATACATTACTTTTCACAAATGAAGCATCATAGTTTTATAAGAATCATTGCATATTATTCTATTAGATAACTTGTCGCTTTTCTGATGTCGCTGCCTAAAATGTTATCTATACAATGTTTATGCACGATTGCTTATTAAACAATAAAATTCTAGATATACCTGTAATACAAATGTGATTTAAGTTTGACTTCAATCATATCATATCTATGACATTGTCATATTATTCATACAAACAAACGGATGCGTAGTGGACTCATAACCCAATAGTCTCAGGATCGTAACCTGATTCATAATATGCTCACTTATTTATATAAATGCTTGATGTTGTGTCATGCACAAGTAAGAGAAATCTAATTATATAGTGCAAGTACAATACATTAACAATAATGACTTAGTTTTTCCTTATGCCTATGGTAAGAAAACTAATATTCTACTGGACTTATACACCTGGGAGGTATGGTTTGCCTAGCTTTATGAACTATTGTCAAGAAATTATTTGACCGTGCCTGTCAGCAGAGTTCTCTAAAAGGGTGTAGCGCTAATGATGGGTGGCTTCTTATATATGGACATCAATAACAGTAGGTAATAAACTTTAAACCAAAGTCCGCGTTCAATTATAGAATTACTGGTAATTTTTTATTTCCTTGTAAAGACCTAACATAAGGTCCTGAACTGTTTAAAGACTTATAAAGTACGCAAATTGACTTTCATGTCTTAATCAAGACATGTACAAAGTCATGTCTACTTGTTAAGACAGTGGAGCGCGCGATCGCGCGCAGTTCCTTGAACTGTCACTAGACACATTTTTATGTTAACATGCAATTTGGGCTTGAAATTACTGTTATGCCATTATGTTGGAGCAAATTAGCCAAGTATGTGAGCCAAGGGTATTAGTATAAATGAATAGTGAACTAATCTTACAATCCCATTACTCATAGAATACCACATCGCTATGGTATGTCTGATGTGTAAAATCAAACTTTGTTATATGTTCAATAATGATAACTCGAGGCGCCGAAGCGCGCAGCACCTCTAATCTTATCAAGGTTAACAAAATTAAGTAAGCAAAATGTTTACTCAATAAGGTTCCAACCAAGAAGGTAATTAAGACACCATCAGGTTATAGAGTGGGAAGAATCCTATTAAGTCTTAACTAAAGTTCTGAATTGTTAAGATCACGTTAAGCGTGTTATTAGCAAACTAGAGTCAAGAACTGCCAGCATATATTATACCTCCCAAACGAGAACAAATTTATTGTTGCTCGACTTGCTGCATTTTTGGAGAAATCTCCTTTTACAAGAAGCAAGTGGGGCAAATCATTTTTAGAAAGTCTCGTCTTTCACAACCTTCTGAATGCACTACAACGCAGTACTGAATGTTTGAGATGATAGTCCATAACAGAAAATTAAATTTTGGAATTTACAATTGATCTTTCATCAATCGTAAGTGCGAGTGAGAGGTAAAATTGATCACACACTCACATCATCAACGAGATATTGACAAAGATGTACACACATTTAAACTCAAGCCTTGTGGTAAAAGTTTTACTTATACTCAAGCGATTGACTATTATTAAAGCTTCTTTTCCTTGCATGCGTTAAATGAATAAAGATATTAATTACCATACTTGATTTCATGAATATGAAATATGGAAATGTTATTGGGTATTAACTCCTTCTTGGAATGATTACCTGTTGCGAACGTGGGTAATAGGGAGGTTTTTAATCCAATTATCTTTTGAAAATGTGACAAGCTGCAATCCAAGTATGGCTGAGCAGTGCATCTGGGAGCTGAAATCTTAAGTTTAAATCAATAATTTGATTTTGATTAAAACAAAGATAACTCTTGAGTACACCTTAAAGCTAGTTGAAGCATTATGTCTTGTATTTCTCATATCTTATATGTTGTTAACATATTGGAAATGATATTTCACCTAAGCTAGATTTTAATTCTTAGTTTAGAATAATGTTTCTACCGAGAGATATACGAAATAAAACACACAACCTTGGAATAAATGTTTATTAGGATAAACACACGCGATTAATAAGTCTACACAACATGATACATCATTGAGCAAGACTCAAAGTTCTATCTCACCTGATGAGTTGAACACATGTTTGAAATTTTTTAGTTTAGTTAAAAGTTTCATTATGTATGTCATGATATGCATTAGACTAATTGTAACACTTGCATGAATGCAAGATGAACCTACAACATAGTAACTAAGTAAAAGTCATTATACTACTATTAAAAGAACATTCTAAAAGGCCTTTAAAGGACTAAAGACATCTTTATAGTTTACGAATTTTTAAAAAGGAGACTAGTGTTGAGTTTATAAACTAATGCTTATTTTTGATTGAGATGATTCTCAATCCTAGTCATAGCATAATTTCATCCTGAATGATAATACTATTGACTACACATGCTTGATTGAAAGCATTGTTGCACTATTCATTAAAAGAATAAGAATACTTCACATTTTGGGAAGCTGTTAAGAAGACTGTCTTATATAGGTGGTTTTGCTTGCTTCAAACAACCTATGTAATTTGTTATGGCGATGCTAGTATTAGCACTTGAACGCACATATACAAAATGACAATCATCGTATTATTCAAAACCTTCATTGCTTGTGAGTTTTGAAACACGTATTCTTAAAGATCACTCAGATGACAACTAAGTTGGTATTTTTTACAAAGTCAATGTCTTGTACCAAACATGTTTATCATGCTAGGAACATTGAACTTCGACCTGCTAGTAGTCTCATGTATATCTATTTTTAGTATTTGGATAATGGAATGTTAAGCTGTTGTATTAAACAATGAATTGATATACATGGTATGATCGTCTTCATTTATACAACTGTGTTCTATATTAGCATGTTTAATTCCATGAATAATTTATTTATTCTAAATCATCCATTGTCAATTAATGATATGAGAGCATCATTGAATTAAGCAAAAAGTGTTTTGGTCCATATTCATATATATGATAGTAATATGATGCCGCCAAACTCTATGTTTTCATTGGATGAACATTAACTACCCAACTACGAGCAATTCACTACATGGAACAACGTCAATAGCGAATCTCCGCAATTGTTATGTCTCTCATCCTCAGACTTGAGATGCAAAGTAGGTTTTGTTGTGTGAAATGTCCAATCTTAATATGGTTCAAACGCTGACCGGATTGAAGGCCTGCTATAAAGCCATTTTCAGGAGAGATGTGAAACACATGAGGAGTACACGTGCAATCAAAATAGATTTGTTCCTCCACATGTTATGGAGTATAAATACTCTGGCACCCTTGAATGAATTTGAAACAGATTTATTGTGGCGAGCACCCAATGTAGAGTAAGATGATATTTGATTAATTTTGGTATCTAGCTTTAATGTCTATATCGAAAACAGTAACTTAAGCATTAGAAACTCATGATCCGTGTCTAATGGTTACCAGAGTATCTGGTAAAAAATGATGATTATATCTAACCATTTAAAAATACGAGATGATTTAGACGTCGCTAGCGCGAGAGCGCTCAATGTTTTTGAGATAGTGCATTGTGTGGTGTTAGACCTAACCTTTGCTAGTATTATTACTTGATTATTATAAACGTGCACAAATGGAGTTGTTGGAGTATGCTCATGTCCATAATAAATAATAACGGGCTGGAGACCTGGTAAGCCTATGGGTCCACACATATACACTGAGGTGTCATCTGTATATTATCGTCGAGAGGTTTATTGTTATTCACGTATATAAATAAACCTACTAACCCAGAATCAATATTGGGCCTTATAATGACTAAGTATGTACTTATTTATTGGACTGAGCACACAACTGGCAAGCGATTTGAGCCCACCATATGGCCGGGCCTAGATTAAAAAGAAAAGAGAAGGAAAGCTCAAGGGGGTTAATGGTTAATTGGATCATGATAACTACTAATTGATTTAATCATTAGGAGTTACAAATCAATTAACCACTTACCAAGTTAATTGGATCATGATAACTACTAATTGATTTAGTCATTATGAGTTACAAATCAATTAACTACTTACCAAGTTTTTCTCCTCTCTCTCTTCCTATAAAAGGGACAGCATAAACAAAAAAAATAAAAAGAGTTTTTTTGGTTTTCTTGATCAGTCACTTTGATTCTTGTTCATTCAAAGTATAATCCAAGGTTACGGGTTTAAGGACTAGCATCCAAGAGGTATACAGTGAAGTGTAGTGTGGATATTCATAGAGGTGATCTACTTTGGTCACTTGGTTTCTTGGATAGATCGTGTACAAGAAAAGTTTGTTCTTTGATTCTACCGATCATGCAGCAAAGGTAATAATCGTTTTTATTTATTTGATTGATCATATGACTCTATGGATCCGTTGATAGGTGCATGCTCTGCTGCGTTTTATATTTGATTATATGATATTCATTTGATTCACCACCTACTGTTTTTAGGTAAAGTCGGCAAAATATAAATGTAAAACTTGATTATAAATAATACCTACGCACAACGACACATCAAGTTTTTGGCGCCGCTGTCGGGGAGTGAGGTTGTTTAATTCTTGTTTTTATCAATATTTTAGTTCTAACTTTTAATTAATCTAGATTTAGCATAATTTAATTAGTGTAAAATCATTTATTTTTTAGTCTTAGTGTCGAGTCATCCATTTCGCCTGCTTGTTTTTATTTTATTTGTGTGCTTGTGTGTTTCATCTTTTCTGCTTTGTTTTAGTTTTCTGTACACTGTTCTGGTTGAACAATCGATACGACATATTCAGTCAAGTTGAATACGGCGTATCAACCTTACCACACTAATACAGCGTATTCCATTCAAAAAGTTAAAACGACGTATTAAACCAATTGAATACGACGTATCGACTATCTGATACAGTAGCAGACTTTAAATTTTCATATTCCGTTTCATGCTTAGTTTTTTGTATTTACTTCCTTCCGAGCAAATCCTACTGCTATTTTAACATAGGTTTCAGGTTGTGCTAACTCCGAAGATTCAATCAAAGAAGTTGTAACTGAAACTATGAAAAAACTGACTTTACAAGAATACATGGATGAAGTTCAAGCGGATTATGGCTCGAAAACTACTACACCAAGGTTCGACGAAAATGTCAAATTTGAACTAGGGGACTAGTTTTTGAAAATACTACGGGACAACGCTTTCAACGAAATAAATGAGGATGACGTAGTTGACCACACTGCAAAAGTCTGGGCGATACTTGAATTAATTAAAATTCCCAATGTAGATCCCAATCAACTTTGACTACTTGTTTTCCCACTCTCGCTTACTGGAGATGCACGAAAGTGGTGGATAGATGAGGTAGATGGCAAAATCACTACTTGGGGGGATTTAGCGGAAAAATTCATTCACAAATACTACCCCTTATCCTATACATGTAATAATACATCGTCCAGCGATTACATGGACGACAGTCCAGATTACCTTGACTTCTCAAATTGGTTGAATTCAAAATTCAAAAACTATAGGAGAATGGATGGAAAAACCAAGAACGCACTATGGGAATTCTAGATAAAAGGTGGTGGCGATGAAGTATTGGTTGATGACGTTGTATCAAGCGACGATGAATGGAAATAATCTGACAACGCAAACCACCTGAACCACAATTCTGACCCATTTTTCAAACCTTATTTTGATGCTCAAGAAGGGAACAACATTTGTACGTTTTAAAAGGGTCGAGGATGTCTTGAAGAACGTAAGCCGATGATTTATGGGCGTGACGTCAGTAAATTGGACGAACCCTCGGTTAGTGATGATAAAACGCATGAACTGCTCGATGAAGGGGTGTGCAAATCTGAAAATTTTGAAGTAACAAGGTACTCACTTGGTACAAATGAAGAATACATTGCCATCAGCACATGCGAGTACGAAACCTGGAAAAGAACTGATGGAATTGTATCAAGCATCTACCATGAAATTTTTCGCAAAAAGGATCAAGGGTGGCTCATAAAACGCACCAAATGAAGAGCTGAAGACAAGTTTAACTTAAAGACTTTGCTGTAAACAAAAGTGCTTGCCGAGAGACAACCCGAAATGTATTTTCTTATTTTTATCGAGTCCTTCTTCCCAGAATATCGATACGGTGTATCCAATCTCAATGGATACGGCGTATTGATTGTCTGGACGTTATCCAGTCTGTTATTTTCTGCATTTAGACATTGTTGTCAGATTTGTCTATACGGCATATTCATGAATATGATACGACGTATTTGAAAATCTGACCCGTACCTTAGATACTTTTTACAGGTCTCAATACGACGTATCCTGGTTTTGGGATACGGCGTATCAACTTCCCGTATAGTTTTTCGTTTTTCGTTTTTATTTTTATTTTCTAACCATAGAATACCGAAGATAGAATTGCATTGGTTTTTTTCTATATCTTATACAGGACCTTACTGAACAAAAATGACGACTTTGGTGGAGTATTTATATTATGGAATTATGTGTGTTGTAGTCATGCTGGCATCCAGACCCGCTTTCACAACACACAATCTTGCTCATAAACAAAACATGGAGGATCATACCGAGCAAATCCCAGGGGAGTTTCTCGTTCTAATTCTTTTAATTTCCCGTTCTTAATGTTATATTTATACAACGAGGTCGTTGTATATTTCAAGTGCGGGGAGGAGAATTAAAACGCTTACTTATCTTATTTTTCACAATAAAATGCTTAAATTATGCCTAAATTTAAAAAATTCAAGCATATTTTTGTGAAATTATTATTTACATAATCTGCACACATAACCCTTGTTAGATATTGTGAAAATTTAGCTTTATCCATTTCCAAATGTTTACCTAAATTCCACAAAAATATGAGTGTGGTGGTGATGTTGTAGACTTTAGAACTTGGCTTGGTATATCTATTCGAGACCACAATAATAAATACTATTTTAAATAGATGGAGTGACATTTTCTAAACTGGTAAATTTCTAGGATTACACCCAAAAAGCCTATACATGTTGTGATATTAACTAACTACACTGGTTAGTTAACCCTCGTATAAACCCTTGTGTTTACTCTCATTGTTAGAGTAAGATACCCCTAGAGAAACCTGCTGAGCCACTCCATTCTTTTCTTACACCAAAAATTTATTTCGTTACACCTTTACAACATAGCCTACCCCATTAGATTAAGTCCTTAATCGGTTGCTAGTTGCTCTTGTGTAAAGTATTGTATTTCCTGTGTCGCAATGCAAAAATTTCTATCTATGGTTAGGTCGAAAAAATTGCACAACGCAATGGGAATGTGAAAGCAGTGTAAAAATTTTAAAATTTTTTCAGTGTGTTTTACTACTTTCACAAATTATTATTTACATCCGAAGTATGGAGGAGAATGGATAAATTATCCGGATTCATTGTGATCGTGAAGATGGTGAAATTACACTGAAATTCGTAACTTACACGTCTGTTAAAAAAATCAAAAATAGTGTAAAATACAAAAAGGTGATTCTGTAAAGTATTATTGTATGTTGGTCGAAATAAACCAACCATGTATTTCTTGTATAAAAGTGGTCGATATCACCACTAATGTTGTAAAGTATGTATAGTATGGATGATTGGTAGTTGACCGTTATGGGAACGCCAACTAAGGTTGTTTTTGTTAATCTATGATCGAGACGTTTGTGTCTATATTTTTGTGTCTTTTTCATGGGTACGGTCAGGAAAGTACTAGCAACACTATACCTTATTTATTTGGACTTAATCTATTTGTTTTGTTCTTTTTATTTAACAACAATTATTTTTCCTTTCCTAATCCATAACCTTAGGTCTTACTCGAATGAGGATGCGAGCAATCACATATGTCTATTTCGTCATTACGGCCATGTATGTGTGATTTTGTCTGCCTTGTTGGTTTATTACTTTTGGTGAAAGATTAGAAGATACCTACCCTATATCACTCTTCGTCCTAACCCTTGGTTTTACTCGAGTGGGAGAATTGAATGCAATCATGTATGTCTATTCCGTCGTTTCGGATGTGTATATATGGTTTGTCACCCTTGCTGGTTTACGACTTTTGGTGAAGACTACTAATCCTATTCTTTAGCTTATTCGAGTTAAGGAATGAATGCAACCATGTGTGTCTATTCTATTGTTATGGATGTGTATGTGTGGTTTGTCGCCTTTTTTGGAATATTGGTATCGATAGAGATTAGAAAGAGTGATCAAACCCTTGAACCTTTTAAACCCAATTTACCTTTTTAAGACTTGTCACTCCTTAGCTTTAGTGGTGGAGATGTGTATTCTTTCCAAGCCTATGATAGAATACTCATCACGACCGAGCAATTGAGCGAATTAGTTAAATGTTACAACATAGATTAGTTGAGCGAATTGAGAGTTTTCATTTTCCTATTTCGTGAGGTGTTTGGTTGTGTACTAGTAATTAAACAAATTATTGCATAAAGGAAAAATCCTTGACTACGTTTGGGACACATTTTCATAAATTTTATAAAGTCTACTTGAGGAAAAGTAGGATTCAAGTAGGGAGATATTTGATGACATAAAAAACTGTCACTTTTATATCATCATTTATCCCATGTTTCTTACCCATTTTGAATAAATTATTGCATACATAATTGCTTAAAGTTGTTATTTGCAGTAATTATGGAGTAATTGGTGAAGTTATGCTAAAAGGCACGCATTTTGGAGCTTAAACGAAGAAATCTAAAGATTATTGTTCTGACAACCAATACGCCGTATCCATTAAGGAAGATACGACGTATCTATGCCTGCACTTCACTAAAAACCATAAAGAATTAAAGAGAAATACTCCTTATCCAGAATACTCTATACGTCGTATTGAAGATTATTTAAAGATTCTGGAAGATATTGAACGTGGTCCCTACTCCAAGAAACCCCCAATACGTCGTATTGACCTCAACCAATATGGCGTATCGATGAAATTTCAAAGACTATAAATACAAATCCCTAAACACGAGTTTAGGGTGTGCTTGAACATAGTTTCGATACCATAACCACAAAAGTTAATTTTTAGAAGCCAAGAAGAGCAGTAAAGGTCAAGCATCGCATCTAACTCCATAGGAAACACCTTGTAATTCTCATACTCTTAATAATCGTTCAATTTTTGGTATCATTCGTTTAACTCGGTTAGGTTACCTTGGTTGTTCGTTATTATGTTTGTATTCATTACAATGGTTATGGGATAATACCTTTAGGTATTAGCCATGTTTATGCAGATTTAAATGTTTAGTTTGTTTATCTCGATTGCTTAATTTATCGTTGATTGTTGATTATGTTTATCAATCTATACTCATTTGCGTGCTTAAGTATGCGACTTATTATTCAACTGGATCTAGGAATGCAAAATATCATGCTAGCTAGATGCCGGGATAGCTCTCCATATTTGCAATTTATATATCTAGAATCATAGGATCACAAATAATGACCTATCCTTGCTATTGGTTTCATACTAGCTAGATGTCGGGATAGCTCTCCATATTGAAATTTATATATCTAGAATCATAGGATCACAAATAATGACCTATCCTTGCCATTGGTTTAGTGAACAAGTTGGACTAGCAGGTGACCTGGGATCAACAAATGACGTTCTGATTCCCTTGGTAAGGACTTGGACAGTGGACTACTAGTATATAAAGAGCCGTTAAGCAGTAAGTTAGTAAAGTCTCGTTGAGCTAGGGTTTAATAAGATCACCATTATTAATCTCCTAAGATAGATTATAATCAACAAATGCTTGCTTTATGCGGATGCGTTTAATTATGACAAAATTAGCGTGTCTAGGTTTTAGGAAGAAGTACAACCTAAATCTAGGAATGATATGCCCCTCGAGATAAGTCAATCATTGCACTAATAAATAAACCTGCGTTTTAATTAGATTAATCATGGTTAATACAGTTTCCTTATAATTGGCTTGACCGCTCTTCTATCTTTTGATTATCTGCTTGCGTGTGTTATCATGTCTAAAGTAGGTTTAAGTTACCACCAAAACCTGTGCCAAAACTCTTTCGATGTCTATCAATTTTTTTCTAGTATGTCGACTCAATCATTTGTACTATTTTTATACAGTTGGATAGTGCATATAGCACTTTTCCACAAATTTCTTCACAGAACTCAGCAAAGGTAAAAAAAGATTGACTTTGTGGAAACTAGAAAGGGGGGTTGAATAGTTTACAGGTTAATTATCGTTTTAACATTTTACTTCTAAAATTGTTAGATTCGAGTATATGTTCAACCAATCAACAATATGAACCAATCAATATAACTATCTAATTGGAATAACTACACAAACAATATAAAGAGATAAAGGAAAGAACGATCAAACCTAGACACCAAGATTTATAGTGGTTCGGCTATGAAACTCTTCTTCGCCCTACTCCACTCCCCGAGTATCTGACTCGAGATTTCACTATGTCAACAAGCTCCCTTCAGGCGGAGAAAACCGTTTACACGTCGCTTACGTTATTTTCCGACACCAAGCTAAATGTAGAGTCCTAATCTTAGCTAGAACCAATCTACCACTTCACAAGTACTACACAATCACATGATCTACACTATCGGATTTACACACAATCTGATTTATATAATCACACAAGATAATCAAAATAGAGATTTGAATCTTAGAAGAAGAGAGGATAAATCACTAATCTATAATACTTTGTTTCTTGGCGAATACGAGTGTTCTTCTCTTGCACTTGATAGAAGAAGAAAGAGGATAGAAGATGAGATTTGATCACTTGAAATAAGATTAAACTATGTTAGTGATCAAGATATTTAGTGAGAGAAAGAAGGTTTAGAGAGAGACTGAAGACTAAAAAAATCGTGCAAAGAGGTCTATTTTTCTGTTGAGAATAGTGCAGTATTTATAGCCAGGAATTCCCAACGGTCATCTGGTGGTGGTCCAGGCGGTCCTAGATATATCTGGGGGCCGCCAAGGCAGTTAGGTGCTGCCCTAGACTGACGCTCTGATTTTTGTCCTTTTGTGGGGAAGGTTTATCCTGGTAAGATATATTCAGTTTTGGGGGGGGGGGATTTGAATTTCAAATTTATGTTTTAAATAAAACATTATTTTTATTTAACAAAACTATTTTGTGTAATTATGTAAAAATATAGTTTTGTAGAAATGTGATGGATTAAGAAGAAAAAATATTTTCTTGATCACTAATTAAGTTTAATGATTTGTTTATCCATACGTTAAGTGATTTATGTCGAAATGGAAGTTTACGATTAATAACATGTAAACGTTTCTTTTTATCATGAATGTTTTTACATTTTGTCATCTTCAAAACGTAGAAGAGTCGAAAAATATAAATAACGTTTTTAAGCATTATTTGTATTAACAGACTCTTTCTTAACGTTTTGAACGAGTCACACTATATATGAATGTTGGCTGTTGTTGTTCGTTATTTTGCTTTATGCTATACCTTTTCCATTTTTGTTTATCAATGTTTATTGATTATTTTCAGAAAATATACTCACCTAAGTGGTTCAGCGAACCTACCTGCTATAAAAAGCTCCGCTAATTTTTGTAAAACTATATGGAGAATTTGTACCAGGTATGTTTGGATTAGGCTACAACAATAGGAGAGTTTGGATCAGTTTATTAGTAGGTATCCTTTTTCACCTTTATTAATATTAACTTTTGCAATTGAAACTCGAGTCCTAATAGGTTATGGTTGTAAATTTAAATGTCGCAGGATATAATTGCACTAGGAGTTAACATTTTGGCAGCGTGGTCACCTATAGCAACTAAAGATACTGATGGCAAAAGTGAATGCTACAATGAGTACAACCCCAAACACCCTTGATATATGGATGTAGATCTTATATTGTAGGAAAAATTAAACCAGGTTGTGATGGAGAAAATGAAGGATGCTAGATCAGGTATGGAAATTACGAATTTACTTTAGGTAATTGACGAATATGACAGAAATTTATAGGTGGATGAATGGTTGAGTTGTTTCTTCATGCCAATAGAAAGAAATGCTAACTTAAGGGCATTGAAATGCTCAATGCAGGTAAGTTCATAAAATTATTGTAATTGCGTTGCACTTTTTTTAGATGTGAAAGGTTCTTGAAAACTCATATACAAAGAAAAGGCTTACTGCTAATGCTCTGTTGATATTATGTCACTTTGTACTCAATAGTTATTATTATACATATGCATATACGAGGGTGTTTGAGATTGTTTACTTGGATGCTGATATACTTAGTTGTATACATTTTATATACAAGTAGCTTTCAATAGATCATATCATACATGTTGGGCTTTAATTTGAAAATGATCAAAGAACAACAAAAACTTTATACAAACTAGGAACAAGGGTTATATGATGGGTTTCGAATCTAACAAAAATAAATCCTACTTTTATTATTTGTAGTTAGCAACAAGTAGGGTTGATTCAACAGAGATCGGTGTTGATTAATTCTTTATATCACAAAACAAGTTAACAGGGGGTTTTGATTATTGACAAGCAAATAACAAGAAAACAAGATGACTAATCAAACTAAACACTTGAAAGAGATTTAATTTATGGGTAAATACATTCTAGTCATAGGTGCAATCTAAGTATGAATCCATGGTTAATCATCGACATTAAAACATTTCAGATCCTTAAAAATAAATGATGTGTCGTTGTGTGGTGTTAAATTATGATTCAAGTTTTAAATTTATATTTTGCCGACTTAACCAAAAACAACACTTTAACGGGCAGTGTACCCGGTCGGTGGGAGTTTCGTGGTAAGTAGGGTGTCGATCACTGAGAGCGAGAATCACTTTCAATTTATTAATACTTTGGTTTTTCTAATCTAAGTTAGTCTAATCTATGCTAAACCTATGCTAAACCTAAATCTAATAGATAAGGGGGTTTTCAGACTGAGAGACTGGCACGAGTTTGGTGGTGACTAAAGTCAATTCAAGACACTAAAACACACGCAAACAAATTAACAGAAGATAAAAGAACGATCTAGCCAAATATAAGAAAACTATATTAACCATTATTAATCCAATCATAACGTTGGTTTGTTTGTTAGTGCAATGATTACTTATCTCGAGGCGGCATATCATTCTTAAGACTTAGGCGTTACTTCTTCCTAAGACCTAGACACGTAGAATTTTGTCACAATTAAACGCATCCGCATAAAGCATCCTTATTTGCTGATTATAATCTATCTTAGGGATTAAAGCAATGGTGATCTTGTTAAACCCTAGCTCATAGAGACTTTACCCACTTACTGCTTAATGACAATTCATACACTAGTAGTCCACTAACCAAGTCTTTACCAATTAATCGAGAACGTACTCGTTGCTACCAAGGTCACCTTATGGTCCAACTAAGCTCACAATCTAAGGGCAAAGATAGGTCGTTAATTGTGATCCTATTGGTCTAGATGTATAAATCACTATATGGAGAGCTATCCCTGCATCTAGATTACTTGGTCCGTATCACTAGATCCAGTTGAATGATAGGTCATATACAAAAGCACGTAAACAAGTATAAATTGATAAACATAAACAAGCAATCACCGATAAATTAAGAAATCGAGATAAACAAACCAAACATTAAGATATTCATAATAATGGCTAATACCCAAAGGTATTAGCCTTCAAATGTCATAATTAATACAAAAGTAATGATTTAGCTAAGGTAAACTAATTGAGTTAACGAATGATACCAAAAACTAAACGATTACAAGTGTATAAGAAATCACACATTGTCTCCTATGGAATTAATCGCGTTGCTTGACCTTTTCTGCTCTTTTTCTCCTCTGAAAATTGACTTTTATGGTTTAGGTATTGAGAATATGATTTAGCACACTTAAAACTCATTTTTGAGTTTTCTATTTATAGGGTCTGAAATATGGTCGATACGGTGTATCTAAAGTCTTGGATACGGCGTATCGGGGGTTTCTTGGAGTAGGGACCACGTTTGATATCTTCCAGAATATTTTATTTCCATATAGCTTGAATACGATGTATTGCCTTCTTTTGGATACGGCGTATTGGATCTTGTTTCCTTCGTGGTCTTTGGTGAGTGCAGGCACATATACGCCGTATCTTCCTTGATGGATACGGCGTATTGGTTGTCAGAACAGTAATCTTCAAAATATCTTCGTTTAAGCTCCAGAATGCGTGCCTTTTAGTCAATCTTTACCAAGTACTCCATAATTACTGCAATTCTCAAATATAAACGATTAAGTAACAATTCTTTGCAATAATTATACAAAATGGGTTAATTACATGGGATAAATGATGCTATAAAATAGACGTTATTTGATATCATCAAATATCCCCCCACTTGAATCCTACTTATCCTCAAGTAGCCTTTAGAAGTTTATGAAAATGTATCCCTAAGGATTTTTCTAGTTAAGCATTTATTTGATCTATTACAAGTACACAACCAAACACCTCACGAAATAGGAAGATGAAAACACTCAAATCACTCAACTAATCTATGTGGTAACATGTAACTAATTCACTCAATTGCTCGGTCGTGACGAGTATTCTATCATAGGCTTGGCAAGGATACACATCTCTACCACTAGAGCTAAGGAGTAACAAGTTTATAAAGGTAAAATGGGTTTTTATTATAAGGCTTAGGGTTGATCATTCTACAATCTTTCACCAAAAGTACCACACCAACAAGGCAGCTGAAGCACACAAACATGGTCATAACGACGGAATAGACATGTGTGTTCGATCACATCCTCATTTGAGTTTAACCAAGGGTTAGGATGAAGAATGATATAGGGTAGGGATCTTCTAACTTTCACCAATAGTAATAAACCAACAAGGCAGTTATGACATGCATACATGGCTGTAACGACAGAATAAACATGCATGCTCGTACACATCCTCATTCGCTTAAAACTCATGGTTAATGATTAGGAAAGGGAAATAAATTGTTGTTAAACAAAAATTACGAAACAAATAGACTAAGTCCAAGATATAAGTTGCTAGACACTTTTTTCTGACCGTTACCATGATAAAGACACAAGTATTTACAAACGTCTTGATCATTGATCAAAAACAACAACCTAAGTTGGCGTTCCTGTAATGGTCAACTTCCCAATCATCCCATACTTTACAAACTTTTACAAGACAAGTGGCGATATCTACCACTTTATACAATACTCTACATTGTTGACTTATAAGTCGTATCAACGAAATCGAACCTTCATATAATTTCTTCGGTCTAAGCTTTTGCGAAACGATTATCATCAAACTTTCCTTCTCTTTTTTGTTGCGATTTTTCTAATTTTTTTGATTTTTTTCACTACACTATACTACGAAACTCGATGTAATTTCACCATCTTCACGATCATAATAACTCTGGATAATTTCTTCGGTAATTCTTCATGCTTCGGACGTACCAATAATTGCGTTGGTAGTAAAAATACATGAGTTTTGACTACTTTATACATTCCCATTTGCAATGTGCAAATTTCTTCCCAACCGTACCAAAGATAGAAAATTGACACAAGACTCAGGAAATACATACTTTACACTTTAAGCAACTAGCAACTAATAAATGGACATAATCTAACAGGGTAGGCTAAGGTGTAAAGGTGTAACGAAACAAACAGTTGGTGTAATTCCTAAAGGATTGACTCTACGGGTTGTTCTAGGGGTATCTTACTCTTAAGATGAGAGTAAACAAAGGGTTTATATGGGGGTTAACTAACCAGTGTAGTTAGTTAATAAACAATATGTATAGGCTTTTTGGGTGTAATCTTAGAAATTTACCAATTTAAACAAGTTACTTCATCTAAATCCATAGTACTCATCACTATGATCTCGAATAGATATACCAAGCCAAGTTCTAAAGTCTACAACATCACCGGCACACTCATATTTTGTAGAATTTAGGTAAACAATTGGAAACATATAAGGTTAAATCCTTACAATATCTAACAAGAGTTATTGTGTGCAGGTTATGTATCAAGTAATTTCACAAAAGTATGCTTGATTTTTTTTAATTTGAGCATAATTTAAGCATTTTAGTGTGAAAAATAGGACAAGTATCATTATAATTCCCACCCCCTACTTAAATTATACAACGTCCTCGTTGTATAGACAAAACATTAAAAACTGGAATTTAAAGAATTAGAATGAGAAACTCCCTTGATATTTTGCTTGGTAGATCCTCCATGTTGATTTTATGAGCAAGGATATGTGTTGTAAATGCGTCTGGATACCAACATGACTACAACACACATAGGATTCTAGATGATTGATGCTTCACCAACTTTGTAGATTTCTTTGCAGCGAGGTCCTGTGCAAAATATAGAAAAAACATGCATTCCTATCTTGGTATTTACGGTTAATTTAAACTAAACTAAATACTAAATACGGGTCAGTCTGTTGAATACGCCGTATCATGTTATTGACAGAACTGACAATAATGTTTTTAAAGTGCATAAAAATAAAGGACTGATAACGTCCAGGCATTCAATACGAAATATGATATGGAGCGGATACGCTGTATTGATGTCCGGGAAGACAAACTCGATAAAAATAAATAACAATCCGGGTTGTATCCCGGGAAGCACTTTTCTTTCAACTAGTCTTTAAGTTAGACTTTTGTTCAGCTTTCTTCATTCGGTGCGCGTCACCTTCCATCCGTTGTCCTTTTTCTGAAAAATTTCTTGGTAGATTTGGGACATAGTATCTTCGTTCCTTTCCCAAGTATCATATTCACATCTTCTTATAGAAATGTATTCTTCGTTGGGTCTAAGTAAATATTTAATAGCTTCAAACCTCTCAGCATTTCACATCCTTTTGTTAGGCCGCTCATTATTTAAAGTGTTGGATGTGTTGTTAGCTTCCAAATTCGCATCTTTGCATTTTCGCTTCGTTTGTCTTCGTAGTATTGTTCTTTTCTTGAGTTTTTAGATAAGGCTCCAAGATCGAGTAAGTAGTAGTGTCACTACTACTTAAGATGCTGTCATTCATTCGTCTTTTATTCCAACTCCCATTCAGCCAAGAATGAAATAATACCTTTTTAGTTCTTCCATCCACTCTCCTGTGGTTTTTGAATGATGAATTTACTCGTGATATGAATTCAAGTGGATCAATCCCCCAGTTATTTTCTTCGTCTAACATTTCTTCTTCTCCATCATATGATTCGGGGTAGAATTTACAGAAAAATTTCTCAACAAGTTCTTCCCAAGTGGTGATTTTTCCTTCCCCCTCGTTTATCCACCATTGTCATGCGTCATCAGCTAGTGAGAGAGGAAAAGCCTTCATTCGTAATTGATGGGAGTCCATACCAGGAATATTGATTAAATCAAGCATTTCAAGCACCATAGCAATGTGGTCCACCACGTTTTCATGATGTATCCCGTGGTATGCATTATTTGGTAACTCCGTTAAAAATTCCTTGTTGAATTTAATGTTCATATCATTATTGGTGTTAGTAATAGAAAGATTTGATTCAGTTTCATCTTTTTCTATGCATTGATTTAAAAACAGTTCTGCCACGACTTCCTGTAGTATCTTCTTCATTCAACTAGCTCTGATATGTATGACCTGACACAACGGTAAAAATATCAGCAGGATTTGCTCTGAAGAAAGAATAAAAAAATTAAGCACGAAATCAAACACAAAAATTCAGCTTCAGTTTCAGATGATCGATACGCCGTATTCAATTGAAGTGAATATGCCGTATTAATCTGTTGAGATAATACGTTGTATTGGATAGAAAGTTAGATACGCTGTATCCAATGGAAGTGGATACGCCGTATCGGTTTATCGACCAGAACAATGTATTATGAAAACAATGAAAACACGCATACAATTAAACACACAAATATACAAGCAAGTACATAGAATATACAGAATTATACATTAATCTAAATTATACTAATCCTAAGGATTAGATCTAATCTAATGCTAAAAACTAAAATATCAAATAAAAATCAAGATTATTTTTCACTCCCCGGCAGCGGCGCCAAAAACTTGATGTGTCGTTGTGTGGTGTTAAATCATGATTCAAGTTTTAAATTTATATTTTGCCGAGTTAACCAAAAACAACACTTTAACGGGCAGTGTACCCGGTCGGTGGGAGTTCGTGGTAAGTAGGGTGTCGATCACTAAGAGCGAGAAACACTTTCAATTTATTAATACTTTGGTTTTTCTAATCTAAGTTACCCTAATCTATGCTACACCTATGCTAAACCTATGTTAATCCTAAATCTAATGGATAAAGGGGTTTTCAGCCTGAGAGACTGGCACGGGTTTGGTGGTGACTAAAATCAATTCAAGACACTAAAACACACGCAAGCAAATTAACAGAAGATAAAAGAGCGGTCTAGCCAAATGTTTTTTATAAAGAAAACGAATTAACCATTATATCCAAACCATAACGTTTGGTTTGTTTATTAGTGCAATGATTACTTATCTCGAGGCGGCATATCATTCTTAAGACTTAGGCGTTACTTCTTCCTAAGACCTAGACACGTAGAATTCTATCACAATTAAACGCATCCGCATAAAGCATCCTTATTTGCTGATTATAATCTATCTTAGGGATTAAAGCAATGGTGATCTTGTTAAACCCTAGCTCATAGAGACTTTACCCACTTACTGCTTAATGGCAATTCATACACTAGTAGTCCACTAACCAAGTCTTTACCAATTAATCGAGAATGTACTCGTTGATACCAAGGTCACCTTATGGTCTAACTAAGCTCACAATCTAAGGGCAAAGATAGGTCGTTAATTGTGATCCTATTGGTCTAGATGTATAAATCACTATATGGAGAGCTATCCCGACATCTAGATTACTTGGTCCGTATCACTAGATCCAGTTGAATGATAGGTCACATACAAAAGCACGTAAACAAGTATAAATTGATAAACATAAACAAGCAATCAATGATAAATTAAGAAATCAAGATAAACAAACCAAACATTAAGATCTTCATAATAATGGCTAATACCCGAAGGTATTAGCCTTCAAACGTCATAATTAATACAAAAGTAATGATTTAGCCAATGTAAACTAACCGAGTTAACGAATGATACCAAAAACTAAACGATTACAAGAGTATAAGAAATTACACGTTGTCTCCTATTGAATTAATCGCATTTCTCGACCTCTTCTGCTCTTTTTCTCCTCTGAAAATTGACTTTTATGGTTTAGGTATCGAGAATATGATTTAGCACACTTAAAACTCGTTTTTGAGTTTTCTATTTATAGGGTCTGGAATATGGTCGATACGGCGTATCCAAAGTCTTGGATACGGCGTAGCGGGGGTTTCTTGGAGTAGGGACCACGTTTGATATCTTCCATAATCTTTTATTTCCATATAGCTTGAATATGGCGTATTGCCTTCTTCTGGATACGGCGTATTGAATCTTGTTTCCTTCGTGGTCTCTGGTGAGTGCAGGCACAGATACGCTATATCTTCCTTGATGGATATGACGTATTGGTTGTCAGAACAGTAATTTTCAAAATATCTTCGTTTAAGCTCTAGAATGCGTGCCTTTTAGTCAATCTTCACCAAGTACTCCATAATTACTGTAACTCTCAAATATAAACGATTAAGTAACAATTCTTTGCAATAATTATACAAAATGGGTTAATTACATGGGATAAATGATGCTATAAAATAGACGTTATTTGATGTCATCAATAAACTGGTGATGGTTATTAACGAGCTCTAATAACCCGTCTCTCCTTACTATGTCGATAAACAAAACAAGCTTTGTGTTTACTTCTCTTACCAAACAATCAACCTTAAATAAGCTCTTAAAACTTGATTTTTGGTAGCATTAAGCTCTAGAGAAACCACCAATTCTAATTGACAAACACATAAGCTCGGTTCATCTAAATTAGATTACACATTCCTTTAACAATAATCGAAAACATTACCATAATCAATATTGTTAAGTGCTACACGTCTTAGGGCATTCAAGCAATTACGGACTTAAACTCCTAAATAGCAAAGACTAATTATGATAACCAAATAACAAAGATTGATATTCAATTAATCAAAATAAGTTCAAATATACTGTAAATTGCAAATATTCTTGAAGTCTGAATTCATAAAATTAACTAAGTCTCAACCTAATTGGATCCATAAACATAGAAAATCCTTCAACTAGAAAGTAAATTAATTAGCTACTCATGACAAAGAGGAAGAAACCACAAATATTAAATGTTGAACTCCTCGTCTTCGATCTTCAATTCCCTTTCCGTACTTGTTGTTTTTGAGAGTATCTTTGTAACTTTTTTTCGAACCACCTGGTCTTTTGGTAGTTTTATGTGTTCCCCATTTGTTCAACTAATGCCACGACCTCCCTTTATCCTTAAGAATCGTTCCTCTTTTCCGGAATTTTTTAAAGGTCACGATATGTTTTTTAATTTGTTTAGGTTGTAATACAACGACGCCCTTTGACTTTAAAGCACTTGCCCATTTAGACCTCATACTTATATAGATCTGTGATAAATGCTTAATTGTATATATTAATTACCCGGGATTTTGCCAAATAAAAGCCAAGAAAATGCCAAAAGAATAGAAAAATGTGTGCTTTTGTGTCTATTGTGCAGGAAAGGATAAAAAGGACAAAAAGAAGCAAAAAACAATCAAACAGAAAAAGGAAACGGAAGAGACAAGACAATTAAAAGTGAGGATGAAGCCAAAGATCAATAGCCGGATCAGCCCGTACTAGCAAGGAAAGGAACCCAAAATAAAGACAAGACCAATTTGTCGACAAGTTCTTTAAGTTTCAAAGGTCTCATTATAGAAGTTTGACGTTCAGGACCAAATGTGCATAAAGTGGAAAGTTGTTTGTAAAGTGGAAAAAAGGAAAAGAAGAAACCACAAGGCGATTTTGTCATTTCTAAATTGTTTTATAACTACAATTTGGAAGGGGAAATCGCCAGGGGTCAATTGTCGCAATTCAATCATAACCTTTAAACATAAACGCGGGCTTGAAGTTCTCTCTCTAACAAATTCCAAAAATTTTTCCCGCCCTTTTTTGTTAACAATTCCCAATCTACCAAATCCAAACCCCCCGCTATTCTATAACACTCAAGTGTTCATAACATCTCTCCAAATCATTTCTACACGTGTCATGCCCAATTGGTGTCGAACACTCTCACCTCAATCAATTCGGCTACAAATGGAACTTTAAAAAATGATCTACGGCTGAGATGTAATGGAAGATTCAAGAAACTCTCACCTCTCTTCTTCATTTCTCTATAAATAGGACTTATAGGTTTCATTTTTTGAGTTGTTGTGTGTGTTTAGTTTTCAGTTTGTATTTTCTTTAGTTTTAAGCATTTTTTTCAAGTATTTTTCAAACTCAGCTTTAAGCACTTGTACTCTTCTTATTTCAGCTTGTACTTCACTCATTTGAGTAATAACATTCAGTTTTTGATTCTTGTTCTTTGATTTCCATTTTCAGCTTGTTTTACCCTATAAATATGCTCTCAATAAGCTCATAGAGCTTTATTCTTGTTAATAAGATACAAATTCATTTTAAAAACTTGTTAAAGCTCCTAAATACTGTTTTTCAGTTGAATTTTGTTCATAATTGTTCAATTGGAGTTTGATTTTGGGAATGAAAATAAATTTATATAAGGAGAAAGCTTATGAAGAAGATATAGCTTACCCACTTAGCTATTGAGCTTTTAGATCAGGGAATAGAGTGGCAGGTGCCATTAGGTTTTCAAGTTTTTTAAGCCACTCACTCAGAATTAGAGTGGCTTGGTTCTGAGACTACAATAATCTCAGGTTTTATTTCTCAAATTTTCATTTCAGCTTAATTCTAGCTTTTACATTTGCTTATCACTTTCCAGACCTGTTCAATTCTGTCAAATATGTTTGTTTAGGTTTGATATTTAGCTGTTTTTAAGTTTCATTAGAATAAATTTTAGTAATCTCAATTTCTCATATAATTCTGTCATTTAGAGTTAATAGCTTAGAGAGAACTTGCTTAATTTCACACTCAAGCTTTAGGTTTTACTGTTTAAAAAGCTTAAGTATAGGTGAGTTTTAGTAAGAGGAGTAGATATAAGGTTTAAGCTGTTTTAGTTTTTAAATAGATTTTAAGCTCTCTTTAGTTGTGACAGCTTAGTATAAGGAGTGTTTGGGAATAGCTGTTTTTGACTACAAAAGTCAACTTCACTTTGTTAAAATCTTTATAAAGATGAGTTAGACCATATTATCAAGCTTTAAAGAGAATTTAGAAGTTAGTTTATAATTTGTCAAAGTTTTGAGCTAAATTTACTTATCTTGCAAGGGACAATTTTTAGAAGTAAGATTTGTAGTAAGTGCTTTACATCTTGCTAGAATTCAAACTTGGTTAGTTTACATCTAGATTCATTAAGGTAGTAGGTTTATAAGTTCTTCTTTTAAGCAATTTGGCCTGCATTTGAGTCTTAAGTCAAGTATATCAGCAACAATTTATAGCAGCAAGATTGAGTGTAGGTTTATTCTTTCTAAGATATTCTTTTCTATTTGAAATTTTGAAAAACCTTTTATCTAGGTTAGTTTTATATTCCTAGCATAGCTTATTTTTAAATTTTCAGCTTTTAAGGTTTAGTATTAAGCAACTTAGCTTATTAGAAAAAGCTCTAAACAGTTTTACACCTAAATCTTGCAGTGTTCAATAGCAAAATTCTTGTAATTTTTGTTAACAAGTAGCTTACTTCTTGTTAAATACACATAGTACACATCTTAGCTTGCAAGTAGCTTCTTTTGTTTTTAACATTCCCCTAGAAATAAGCTTTGAATAAGCTAAAGTGTTAATAAGCTAGTAATCCATTAGTTTCTGTTATCCAGTTTTAAAAGTTAATTTTTTAGCTTATTCTTTGTCAAAGGTTAGAAAAGGTGCCTTTGTTAATGTTGTTTAGAATAAGCTCCTCTATAAGTTTGTAGTTTTAAGTTTTAGCTGAATCTCACTTTTTCAATAAGCCAAAATTAAGCTAGATCGTAGGGTTTGTTTAGTACTTTTCTCAAAGTTTAGGGGCACCCGTTTACATTGTAGTGTAAATTTCTTATAGTTTTCCCGCCTACCCTTTTCTTTCCCTTCTTACATTTTCTACCCTGTCGTTTTAGTTTAAATAAAATAGTTTTATAATTTTAAAAATTAGTTTAATAAAAATTAGGGTTTGTAGTTTTAATTGATAAAATTAGATCACAATTAGGTTATAAAATTTGGGGCTTTTTGTGTCAATAAATTTCTGCACCTTTGTAGTTTCTAAAAACCATTTTTCCATATTTTTCCAGTTAAATTTGTAATTTCTAGGAATTAAAATAGATTTTAGTGAATTACTTTTTCTTAGAAAAATCATAAAAAATAGAAAAATAGTTGAAATTTTTTAATTCTTTTTGAAATAATTTTCTTTTTAAATCTAGTATTTTTGAAAAATAAAAGTAAAATTTTAGTGATAATTTTTAGAAAAAGTTTATTTTTGTTAATTCATTAATCTTTAGAAATTCATAAAAAATTCAAAAATAGTTAAAAAATTCCAATTCTTTTTCTTAAAATTTTCTTTTTAAATTTGTGATTTTTAGGTATAAAGTTTGCTAAAAGTCGTGCCTTAGATTTTAAATTCCAGTTTAAGCTCGCGTTTTTACTTTTCGTGCATTTAAATTTCGAGCTAGTTAATTGTTTTTAATTCGTGCTATTATATTTGTAGTATAATCAAAAGTTCAAAAATCCTTTATCAATCTTAACTCGAATCCGAATTTTCACAAAATTCTCAATTCACGATTTCGTTGGGACACGACCCGAGTAGTACAATACTTCCCGGATAAAAATATACATATTGTGTTTTCTTTAGTGAGATTTTTACCTTATATTTCTCTTGTTTGAGAAGTATTTTGGAAAGAAATTTTCACGGGATTAATACTATAAGTATATAAATTTGTTTGTTTGCTACAACACACCAAATTTTGGCGCCGTTGCCGGGGATTTCGTGAACGATTGTTGAAGAATATTCGTTGAAGTAGAGTTTCGAAGATCCTTCCTTTGGAAGTTATTTGTTATTTTTGTATAAAATATAAAAAAGTTCATGTAATTTCGATTCCTATCGAATTAGTAAAAAAAAAAATAATTTGGATACTAGCTATCCATCTTAAACCATTCCAAAAAACAACAAAACAAATCGTGAAGTACTTGCGAGGTACGGACGGGACCTTTATGTTTTACAAAACTATTAAGGTGAGTTTAAGGAAAGGTGATTGTACTTCTTAAGTAGTCATGCGGCATCGCCTAAGCTTTTCCGATCAGTGTGAGTATTTCTTGGAGACTTATCGTGAAGCTTGTAATAAACGATTACCAAAAATATTTTTGTTCTCATTCTTAATAAAAATTAAAAATTGTAAATTTCCCCAAAAAAAAGAATCTTCTTAATCTCAAATTCTTCTTGGTTATTTTCACTAGTGCATGCGCACTCGCTCCTCCTTGGAATACACAATTCCAAGAAGACATAATTGTCGACGATCTCGACACCGACAAGAGGCAATCACTTTCATTTTGGATCGATTCATATGGCCCGGATGACCGACCTATGGTCACGAGCAACTTCAAGCTCCCACGGGGGGTTTGAAAGTGCTATAGTTGTACCAATCATAAATGCTCAAAATTTTGAACTTAAATCCTCTCTCATTAATTTGGTTCAAAACCGAATTTTTCGAGGAGGTAATGATGAGGAGCCTCAAGCCTCCATGCTCTTATTCGTCATTTGAGAGCTAATCGAACAACCAAAGGTACCCGGATTTGTACCTACACCACCATCAAACTTCTTCTCTTTCCATTTTCTCATGATGGGTGGCCAAACCGTGGGCTAGACAAAGAACCCCACAAATTCCTTTTTACAATGGGATGATTAGTTTCTAAGTTCATCAATTTCTCTTCCCACTTCTAAGACCACCAATCTTCGAAACGAAAAATAGGAATTTTCGTCAAACTTTGCTCAGAATCTTTCTCGAAGCTTGGGAGCGTTTTAAGGAACTTCTAAGAAAGTGTTCCTCACCATGTTTTTCACTCATGCTCCAATTAGATTACATTCTATAAATTCTTTGAGCTATATGATCATGATTCTCTTAAATTCCGCTGCCGGTCGGAAATTTTTCTCTATAAAAGTCCAAACCGAAGGGCTACAAATTATAGAGAACAAAGCCAAAAGTTAGATGTTCACGGAACGAAGTGATGCGACCTGATGAGTACGAATGCTCCTCCACCTACATATAATTTCATCGCTTCTAAACTTTGAATCTCCAACAAATGCAGCCGGGCATTAGAGGATAGGATGGAGACTCTTGTCCTTTAGGATTGATTTGAATGAGATGGAAAAACATGAGAAAGCTTTTGTGCCTACTCCCCGCTCTGATTAAAACGCGGGTTGAGGAAAAGGTGTGTACCACTTGTGGTTGTAATCATAGTTTTAATTGTGTGCTCCAATGACTATGAGGTTGATATGAGTACCCGGTTTATCATGAAATTTCCAACAATTTCAAAAACCGCACTCGGTTGTTAATTTTGTTCAAAATGGATATTCGGGTACCGTTGATCATAACTTATTTAGCTAAACCAATAAGACCACCAGGCTTTAATCAAACCCTATCCACAAGCTTATAGACCTAACCCAAAGGATTAATGGGGAACAACCGGGTAAATGGACTAGAAATGTGACACAACCAATCAAGTTAACCATGGAGCTAACTCGGGCTTAACACAACAAGCTCAAGCTTATCAAGTCCCGAGTACACAAGTTCCGGTTGCTTATTCAAGGTTTGAAGCTTACACAAAAGCAAATGATGTTACTTTGAATAATTTGCAAAAGAATTTGAATGATTTCAAAAAGGCTTTAAGCCAACAAGATTTTCAAATGAGCAAAGGAATTTTCAAGTATGACTGCCTTAACATGTTTCAAAAGCTATGGGAAATATGCAATGCATCAAAGTTCAGGAACCCTTTACCCAGTAATACCATCACAAACCAAGGTGTGAACGTAGGAGCCCATTACGACTCGAAGACGGACCTTTCTTACCACACCGGTGCCACCAATTCCCACCTCACTCTCTATGATGTGAATGATACCTTTGACTGAGAAGAAACGAGGTGACCAAGGATAAGGTGCTATCCGAGCACCAAGACAATCCAACCTTTGGCTTTTCCAAAAATCTCAAGATTCCGGTTAAGTACGGTCTGCTGTAATAATCTTCTCCCTGAGCCTGCTTTGCTCAAGTTAATAATGCTCCACCATAAAAGAACCTTCTAAAGAGACACTGTCTTCCATATCCTTCTAGGTTTTAGAGCATGAAAAGAAAGGTGAAAAATGATTTAAGTGCAATTCCAAAAGTTATTGGGAAATGTTCAAAAAGATTCATGTGGACATTACTTTGGCAGATGCTTGATCTTAATGCCTAAGTATCTCAAAGATGTTAAAATGTTTGGTTGTCAAAACAAGAAAAGTTAAACGAAATGGTAATACACCGGTGAGTGAAACTTGCTCGGCAATTCATTTCTCAAAAAGCTTCCGTAAAAGCTTTAGGGGATACCGGACAATTTCTCATTTCCCGTAATGTGATTTTTAGTGAGCTTAAAATGGCAAAAGCCTTAGCAGACCGAGGTGCCAATATCAACCTGTATGCCATTCTCCGTATACTACAAGTTAGGCATTCCAGCATTGCAATCTACCCGATGACCTTAGTACTAAGCAAATTGCTCTCTTGTGTTTCCTATTAGGAATTGCTAGAGATGTCTTGGTCCCTGGTGGGAATATATACTTTCCCGGAACCGACTTTGTTGTGTAGACTTGAGTGTAATTACAAGTACCTTTGTTTACTTGGTAGGCCTTTCTTCAAGAACCGCACGGGTCTTAATTCGACTCGTTTATCGGGTATGAGCTGTAATAAGGTGATTGGAATGGAAGAATAGTTTTTAATCCGGATGGTAGTAAACAAGACAAAGTTAGAGTCAATCCATATGTTGGAATTTATGATGACCGGGTCAAAGATGTTTGTGAACCAAAGAATGATGATTCTCCCACATCCACTATTGTTGACGAGTTTGAATCTCTTTTGGAAAAAATTATTAAACAAAAAGAAGAAGTTAAGGGAATTTCTGACCCAGCTGCTAGACGAAAGGCTTGTTTTAAAATCATTAACCAAGGAAAAGTTATTCCAGTTCTGCCTACAAAAGCTTCCATATGTCAATTTCAACAATCTTTTCCAAACAATAATCTTGAGGACTCTTTCAAAATGGGGAATGAGGATCTTAACTTTATTCCAAACAAAGAATTAGACAAAGAGATTCTCATTCCAATCCCAAGAGAGTCCAAAATTGGAAAAGATTGTGATTTTCCTCTTGGTGATGATTTTCAAAGTTTCAAGACTTTTTCAAATCCTCTCTTTGAGAAAAAAGATGACTTTCCCTCTAGGAATGACGAGTCAATTCTTAAGGGGGAGGTTCATAAGGAAACTCTTAAGAGTAATTTGAACCCTCTTTTTGAAAAAGACGAGGAAATCATTTCTATTGAGGCATCTAGACAAATTTCTCCGAAAGTTGATGTTAAAACCATTGTGTCTTTCTTTTCCCAAATTGGGAATTGTGTTAGAAAATGGGCAACAAACGAGTTTGTAAAAGATAATGATGAGATTAATCATGAAGTTTTCAAAAGTGATAATGAAAATGATTTGGGAATTCATGATAATAAGGAAGAGGAAATTGCCTTCCTAGATGGTTTACTTGAAGATGAAAATTTCTTTGAATAAATGATTAAAAAGGTTGAATCTTTGAAAGAACAGACAAAAGGGATTTGAAACAAAAGTTGAACCTAAGTCTAAACAAGAGTTACAAGTTTTTCATCCCGACATTGAAATACTTGATCATTTTGAGACTACCTCTTATGTCGGGAGTGATTATGTGTTTTATGAGGATTTTAGCCTCGTGGATATAATATTCCCTGTGAACATTCAGGGAAAGGTATTTGATCCGGGGATTTCTCATTTTGAAAAGGATGCTTTTAAGGACAAGAGTTCAAAAGAGTTAGCACCATCTAAAGCTCTTTTGACTCTTGATGTTTTTGACCACACTTCCAGCCCACCCGTAATGGGTTTCATATTTACCAACCGCATTTTTCGGGTTCACATTTTCTCTATTGAACACTCTTTTCTAAAAGTTTTTTGAATACCCGGATCAAAATTGCTCACGGTATGTCTTCTCCTTTGTTTGGGGAGGTTTTACCCTCCTTTTGGAATTTCTTCACCCCTAAATATTATCCACCATAATGACTAGTTTGGGGGAAAGAGTCAAAGGCGGGAAGGGGACTTATAATAACAAGAGCTTTGTGGGGGCAATCAAGCTTATCTTTTTATTTCCTTTTTATCTTCTTTTTATTTTTTTTTGTCTTCCCAAGGACCAAATTAATTCGGGGGCGTGTATAGATTTTTGTATTCAGTTAACAAAAAATAGCCGTTTTAGAGATATTTTTGAGCTAACAATGAAAAAGATGAGAGGAAGCTTGTTCTCTTTTGTTTCTTGTTGGTTGTTTGTGATTTTTGTCTAGGTTTTTGGTTTTGGAAGCTTCATGGTTCAAAAATTGTGGAAGGGACAAAGCAATTCCTACAATTTCCAATTGCATGGTCTACAAATCTTCTCTTGCATTTAATGTGGGAAATCTCTTATCCTTGTCTTTATCGAACTAACATCTATTCTTTTGGCATGACCATAGAATTTTTGTTAAAGATTCCTTTTGACCCTTATTTTTAAACTTTGAGGACAAAGTTTCATTTTAGTTTGGGGAAGGATATCTTCGATATTGACTTGCACTTCACGCAACCTTGTTTGAACCTTTTTGAATTACCTTTTTGTGAAAAAAGTGAAAATTTTTAAATTTTTGCTTACAAATAGAGCTCAAAGAAGCTTAGTTTGTTTTGAAAAAAACACCACTTTTTGTAGTACCGTTGGTGAGACATAGGAGTTAATTTTGACTTGACCGGGTGTGTAAATGCCCTAGCTAGTTCTTTAACTCCTTTTGTAGGTGCAAGCTCTTCAACAAATCCTATTGCTTTGGATTTTAAAATGTGAAGAACAAGAAATGATGTAGTTAAATATAAGTGTATTTGCTTAAGCAAGGTTTATTTGGAAAACCTAAAGCTTATATGAATGATTTGTGTCTTTTTACTCCCACAAGCTCTTAACACACTTAATCATACGTGCTCTTTTTAATTTAACTAAGTCAACCAATGTCTTTAGAAAAAGTCTTACATTTTGAAAAAGAATTCATTTTAATATGTAAGTAAGATTTTTGGTTTCAAATTTATAAGTTGATTTTCTAAAGTGAAATTTTTCCATTCATCAAAAATATAATTATAAAAAGAATGCCAATGAAGCATTCGCAAAAATAGAATAATAAAAGCTTTATATAGTTTTAATCGTTGGCGTATCCATGTTGAGAGCAAGACTCGGATGGGGTCGCAACTAAGGATTAAAACTATATACGTGGAATCAAGGTTCGTAGGCATTCATCACTAGGGAGCGCGGCCTAGGTGATGATTGCAACTAAGGGACTTTGGATTCTAGGCTTTGTAGGAAAAGGTGTTGTCGCGATAACCCACAAACGTTAGCAGCGGAGTGGGGGTTCGAACTAAGAACACCGGTTGTTGTTGCGATATCCTATTTGGGAGAAAGGCCTAAGTAGGGGTTCGAACTAAGAACAACATTCCTATTGCAAAAAAAAATAAATTATAGTATATGAAAAAATAAAAGAATGGTTAAAAATTTCATTTTCTCAAATCAATTTATAAGTTTTGTTTCCTAATCTCTTTTAGCTTTGAGTCGAGGTTTATCTATGTTATTAACATTTGAGCTCACAAGGCTTATTTGTAAAGCTTAGATGAATCTTCATCTATGAAGATAATTTATTCTCTATGGTTGAGTTAAAAGAGTTGCACACATCCTTAATCATTAATTTATTCTGGGGAGTGAAAAGTTCACAAGTTATAAGTTTAAGAGCTTAAACCATTTAGACTTCCTTATTTTTGACCAAATGAACTTGTTTAATAGCTTTGTTTTAGTCTAGTTGAAAAAGTCAAGGATGACGAATTTTCCTCTTTTGTGCTCTATTAATCGGGAGTAGCCTATTTCGATGAGCCTAAAAGTTGCAAATTTGCAATGATTGCCATTAATGTGTTTCCATGAGATTAAATGTTGAGAAAAGCTTAAGTTGTTTTAAAAAGGTGATTCATAAAAGGTTTTAACAAGGGCATTTTGGAAACTTGTTAGTTTACAAAGTGTACACTTGATAACATTGCGTGAGGACACGGCAATCCTTTAGTTTGGGGAATTTTGATAAATGCTTAATTGTATATATTAATTACCCGGGATTTTGCCAAATAAAAGCCAAGAAAATGCCAAAAGAATAGAAAAATGTGTGCTTTTGTGTCTATTGTGCAGGAAAGGATAAAAAGGACAAAAAGAAGCAAAAACAGTCAAAAACCGACAAGGAAACGGAAAAGACAAGACAAGAGTGAGGAATGAAGACAATCAAAGCCGGATCAGCCCGATACAGCAAGAAAGGAACCCAAAATAAAGACAAGGACCAATAGTGACAAGTTCTTAAAGTTTCAAAGGCTCATTAGAAGTTTTGAAGTTCAAGGACCAAATGTGCATAAAGTGGAAAGTTGTTTGTAAAGAGGAAAAAGGAAGAAAGAAACCACAAGGGCCGATTTTGTCATTTTCAAACTTGTTTTATAACTACAATTTGGACGGGGCAATCGCAGGGTCAATTGTGCAATTCAATCAAACCTTTAAACATAAACGCGGGCTTGAAACTTCTCTCTAACAAATCCAACAACTTTTCCCGCCCTTTTTTGTTAACAATCCCAATCACCAAATCCACACCCCCCGCTCTTCTATAACACTCAAGCTCGTTCATAAATCTCCTCCACATCATTTCGACCACGTGTCAAGCCCTAATTGGTTCGAACACCTCATCACCTCAATCAAACGGCTACAAATGGACTTAAAATGATCAACGGCTGAGATGCAATGGAAGATTCAAGAAACTCTCTCCTCTCTTCTTCATTTCTCTATAAATAGGACTTGTAGGTTTCATTTTTTGAGTTGTTGTTTTTGTTTTAAATTTTCAGTTTGTATTTTCTTTAGTTTTAAGCATTTTTTTCAAGTATTTTTCAAACTCAGCTTAAGCACTTGTACTCTTCTTATTTCAGCTTGTACTTCATCATATTGAGTAATCACATTCAGTTTCTAAGCTTCTTGTACTTTGATTTCCATTTTCAGCTGTTTTACCTAAATAAGCTCTCAATAAGCTCATTAGAGCTTATTCTTGTTAATAAGCTCAAATTCAGTTTAAAACTTGTTAAAAGCTCTTAAATACTGTTTTCAGTTGAATTTAGTTCATAAATGTTCAATTGAGTTTGATTTTGGAAGCTTATGAAGAAATAAGCTAATATTAGCTTATTGAGCTTTTAGCTCAGGGAATAGAGGCAAGGTGCCATTAGGTTTCAAGTTTTTAAGCCACTCACTCAGATAGAGTGGCTTGGTTCTGAGACTACAATAATCTCAGGTTTTATTTCTCAAATTTTCATTTCAGCTTAATTCTAGCTTTTACATTTGCTTATCACTTTTCATACCTGTTCAATTCTGTCAAATATGTTTGTTTAGGTTTGATATTTAGCTGTTTTTAAGTTTCATTAGAATAAGTTTGAGTAATCTCCATTTCTCATATAATTCTGTCATTTAGTGTTGATAGCTTAGAAGAGAAACTAGCTTAATTTCACACATAAGCTTTAGGTTTTATAGTTTAAAAAGCTTAAGTAGGTGAGTTTTAGTAAGAGTAGATATAAGGTTTAAGCTGTTTTAGTTTTTAAATAGATTTTAAGCTCTCTTTAGTTTTGACAGCTTAGTATAAGGAGTGTTTGGGAATAGCTGTTTTTGACTACAAAAGTCAACTTCACTTTGTTAAAATCTTTTATAAAGATGAGTTAGACCATATTATCAAGCTTTAAAGAGAATTTAGAAGTTAGTTTATAATTTGTCAAAGTTTTGAGCTAAATTTACTTATCCTTGCACCAGGACAGTTTTAGAAGTAAGATTTGTAGTAAGTGATTTACATCTTGCTAGAATTCAAACTTGGTTAGTTTACATCTATATTCATTAAGGTAGTAGGTTTATGAGTTCTTCTTTTAAGCAATTTGGCCTGCATTTGAGTCTTAAGTCAAGTATATCAGCAACAATTTTTAGCAGCAAGATTGAGTGTAGGTTTATTCTTTCTAGGATATTCTTTTCTATTTGAAATTTTGAAAAACCTTTTATCTAGGTTAGTTTTATATTCCTAGCATAGCTTATTTTTAAATTTTCAGCTTTTAAGGTTTAGTATTAAGCAACTTAGCTTATTAGAAAAAGCTCTAAACAGTTTTACACCTAAAACTTGCATTATTCAATAGCAAAATTCTTGTAATTTTTGTTAACAAGTAGCTTATTTCTTGTTAAATACACATAGTACACATCTTAAGCTTTACATAGCTTCTTTTGTTTCTCAGTTTCATCTAGAAATAAGCTTTGAATAAGCTAAAGTGTTAATAAGCTAGTAAACCATTAGTTTCTGTTATCAGTTTTAAAAAGCTAATTTTTTAGCTTATTCTTTTGTCAAAAGTAGAAAGTGCCTTTGTTAATGTTGTAGAGAATAAGCTCCTCTATAAGTTTGTAGTTTTAAGTTTTAGCTGAATCTCACTTTTTCAATAAGCCAAAATTAAGCTAGATCGTAGGGTCTGTTTAGTACTTTTCTCAAAGTTTAGGGGCACCCGTTTACATTGTAGTGTAAATTTCTTATAGTTTTCCCGCCTACCCTTTTCTTTCCCTTCTTACATTTTCTACCCTGTCGTTTTAGTTTAAATAAAATAGTTTTATAATTTGAAAAATTAGTTTAATAAAAATTAGGGTTTAGTTTTAATTGATAAAATTAGAGTACAATTAGTCTATAAAAATTGGGGCTTTTTGTGCCAATAGATTTCTGCACCTTATTAGTTTATAAAAACCATTTTTCCATATTTTTCCAGTTAAATTTGTAATTTTTAGGAATTAAAATAGATTTTAGTGAATTACTTTTTCTTAGAAAAATCATAAAAAATAGAAAAATAGTTGAAAATTTTTAATTCTTTTTGCAATAATTTTCTTTTTAAATCTAGTATTTTTGAAAAATAAAAGTAAAATTTTAGTGATAATTTTTAGAAAAAGTTTATTTTTGTTAATTCATTAATCTTAGAAAATTCATAAAAAATTCAAAAATAGATAAAAAATTCCAATTCTTTTTCTTAAAATTTTCTTTTTAAATTTGTGATTTTTAGGTATAAAGTTTGCTAAAATTCGTGCCTTAGATTTTAAATTCCAGATTTAGCTTGCGTTTTTACTTTTAGTGCATTTAAATTTCGAGCTAGTTAATTGTTTTTAATTCGTGCTATTATATTTGTAGTATAACCAAAAGTTCAAAAATCCTTTATCAATCTTAACTCGAATCCGAATTATTCTCAATTCTCAATTCACGATTTCGTTGGGACACGACCCGAGTAGTACAATACTTCCCGGATAAAAATATACATATTGTGTTTTCTTTAGTGAGATTTTTACCTTATATTTCTCTTGATTGAGAAGTATTTTGGAAAGAAATTTTCACGGGATTAATACTATACGTATATAAATTTGTTTGCTTTTACTACACAACCAACCTGAAACAAGGCAAAACTGGGTATGGTATTTTAATCTTCAAAAAGCTCATTTTAACACACACACACACACACACACACACACACACACACACACACACACACACACATCTATATATATATATATATATATATATATATATATATATATATATATATATATATATATATATAAGTGTGTGTGTGTGTGTGTGTGCACCATTCTCTGATTCTATCAGCTAACATAAAATGCAACTATAAAGTTGGTTGTTAAGATCTCGATCCTGGTCTTAAGATCTTATGATTTTACGATACTGCAAAGCAAAAACGATCAGGATCCTACATAGGATCTTTGTATGCTTAAGATCTTATAGGATCACGATCTTGACCATAGGAACTTAAGATCTACTCCGATCCGGTCTTACTTTTCTCGAACCAGAAACTAAAGAACTACAAATTTATGTAGTTGTGTTTCGTAGAATTTAAAAAACAACATGTTAATCTTATTAAATATTTCATAATCATAGTTTAGGACAACATTTCTATGAAACATTCATATAATTTTGTGTTTATAATATATAATAATGTGTAGATTTGTATAATGATATACTTAACTTTATAGTATATATAATAAATACTTAATATATATTTAAAATATAACTAATAGCCAAAATATCAAATAATAGTAAAAGTAAGTAAGTATTCCGTAAGGTTTTTAAGAAAATTACTTTTAACCAAAGTAAAATTCAAAACCTCCCGGGTCGTAGTCCCAACGAAGCGTGAATTAAGAATCGTGATTAAGTTTGTGATCGCGTGTTTGAATGATCAAAGATTTGGTTTTGATTCTATTTCTACTAATGCAAAAAAAAACAAATAAAGGCAAGCAATAATTAAAGCAATTAAAGATTAAAACTAAAAACGATGACGGGAATCTAAAAACACGACTTAAAAAACTAAATTATCAAATTTTAACCCTAAAATGCAAATTTAATTTATAAAAGTCCTAAATGATTAAAAATAATTTTAGAAAAAAGAATTATATTTTTTTGACTTTTATTTTATTTATTATGAATTAAAAACAGATTTAATCTAAAAATATTATAAAAAATATTAAACTAATTTAGAAAAATCTAAAAAAATCACGAAAAGTACTTTGAACTAATTAGAATCTAAGAAAAATAAAACGGGTTCACCAGCTTATTTGAATAAGCTGGAAATAAGCTAAAAAGGGCTGAAAGGTTTACACTTGAAAAAGGGTTTAAAAGAAAATTGGTTGGAAGGTATAACGAAAAAGACCCAAGGGCGAGTTGGTAATGAGAGTGTGTGTTAAGGTGTTGGGCTATGAGAATGGGGAGGTCACAGGTTCAAACCCTGTGGCTTCCCTTTTCGTAATATTATTGTTTTTTATTTCTTTTTAAAACAGCTAAATATAAGACCAAAATAAGCAACTTAAAAAAACACTTTTGACAGAACTTAAAGATAAGCTAGAAAAAGCTTATAAAAAGATGGTAGTTTTAGTTTTTTTTAAGCTAAGTGACCAAAAGCTAAAACTGTTAGGCTTTTTTAGGACTTATAGGCAAAGGGAAAAGCCCAAATAGCTAAAAATAGCTAATTACCTAGACCTAATAAGCACTGGTGACTAATAATGAACAAGCAAATAAGCTGAAAAAGCACTAAAAAGTATTTTAACAGTAGACTAAAAAACAGATTTTAAAACTAAACCCACTACTTTTAAGCTAAGATTAAGAACAAATGAGCACAAGAAATAAGCTGAAAAGTGAAAACAGATTGAGTTTAAGACTCAATAAGCACTTAGGAACAAGAAATAAGTAAAGACAAGTGAGTGAAAAGCAACAATTAACATAAAGACAACAGACTCTAAAGGCTTTTTACAGGACTTGACCACTATTTTAAGCTAAGCATTATGACCAAATAAGCACTTAGAAAAGGCTAAAAAGCATAAACAGACAAAGTCTAAGACCCAATAAGCACTAATGAGCAGGAATTAAGCAAATAAATACAAACAAAAAGCTAGAAAAAGAAAATAGAAAAGAAACTGTTTTAACTACATTTTTGGATTCAAAAAGACAAATAAGCTAATTGCAGGCCTAATAATAAGCTAGTAAAAGCTGTTTTAAATTTCTAAAAAGCACAAACAGATTAAGCTTGTAGGCCAATAAGCTTGTGTTGTCAATTTCAGATTCTAAAACATCTATTACCTAACCTAAATTTGAAGATCAAAAATTGACTTTAAGCTTTAAAAACTAAAACTATCACTTTGACAGATTGTAACATAGATCTCACAAAACAATGGCACACTTAACCAACTCTATTTTGCTGCATTTAGAAACAAAATAGAAGCATAAACAAGACCTCTAAACAACTTTTAAGCAAAATTTAAATATAAGTAGTATGAATAAGCTTAAACACCACAGATTTAGAGAATTTGTAGCTAAAACCTTAAAACTAATTTTGATACTTTAAAAACCCTTTAAAACAGATTATAAGACCACTAATAAGCTTAATAAAGTTGGTTTAATGACCACTGAGTGGTCAAACAGCACTAACTAAGGTTAGTGCTGCTTATCCCAAACACCCCTTTAAAAGTTTAAAAACCATTTTAAGCTTGATTTTTACTATTTTAAGCTAAGATTTTTAAAAACAGATGACAAACTAACAATATTAAGGTCTAATAAGCAGATTTCAAAAGCTAAAAAGCACTTAACAATAAGCAAACAATAATGAGCAGTTTTAAGCTAAATAAGACAGCTTTATATGAAAACATGAACAAAGAAGGTTTAAACTATAAGCAAGCATAAATAAGCAATAAGCAACATATATAAGCATAAAAAGCAAAAAATAAGCAGTATAATAAGCAAAACAGTAAATAAGCTAAAAAAAGGTGAAAAGTAAAAACTTACAAAGCCTTTTGCTTAAACAAGGACATAAACTGCTTCTTGTAGTGCTTATCAACAAAGCTCTAGGGCTTGTTTGAAAACAAGCTATTGTTAGTATGGTCATATAAGCCCTTCCAGGTTTGGCTTATCTTCCAAGTTAAGCTGAGGTATTTTTAGGGGTGGATTTTTGGTGAACTTTGCTCCAACACTATGAGCTATGTAAAAGTTCAAATTGCTTTAGTAAAACAATTTAAACAAGAGCTTATAAGAGCTTATTAGAACATTTTCAAAGCTTATAATTCATTAATCATAAAAACATAAAAACTTAGAATTTCATTAAACTTTAAACTGAGTACAAAACTTTTTAAGGAAATACAATAAAGCTGAAAGTACAATAAGATTAATTAAAAACTACTATGCATTCAATCCCCCTTAATGTGGTGAAAAAAAACACTTCTCTTTTTAGCCGAATTGGAAGCTAAGCCTTGTGGGCTGTGTTTCTTATGTGTAGTGCTTTCTCAAGACGTTAATCTGAGCCGTTTAAATCCAGTGTGTTCTTTATCTTTTGATCTTAGCCCTTGATTATGTCAACAATCAATCATCAAGGATTGCCAACGTGTCTTAGTCATGTCTTGAGGTGATTAGGTTAAAATGGGGTATGTGGGATGAAAAAGTTAGAAGAGGATTTTGTTGTTTTTTGGTTGCAGGGTAGGACAGGGATGGATGAATAGTGATTTTGGCAGGAAATGATTTTATTGTTTGATTTGTAATGAATGTTAGGGGAAGAGGATAACGGTGTTAAGGGTCAAAGGATTAACGGTGTAAAACATAAAGACTAACTGTGTTAGTCCCTAAGGACTAACGATGTAATAGTTTTAACAGAAATATGGTTGGCCTTTTTGGTTTGGGCTTTGATTATTTAGTTTGGGCCAGATTTTAAATAAAGGGATTTTGGGCTTATTTAAGGGCTTAGATTAATAAATAAGCATAATGGGCTGACTCAGCCCATTTATGGGTTGGCCCAATAAGATGCTTATGTCTTCGGCTTTGGTTTTTCGCGCTCTTTCCAATTCCGTGCTCGATTTTGAAAAAAGAATTCATTTTATATGCTATGTAGATTTTTAGTTTCAAATTCTAGTTGATTTTCTAAAAGTGATATTTTTCCAATTCATCAAAGATAATTATAAAAAGAATTCCAATGAAGCAATTTCTAATGTAAAAGCATTATTTTTCGTCCAATGAAGCATTCGCAAAAATAGAATAATAAAAGCTATATATAGTTTTTAATCGTTGGCGTATCCATGTTGAGAGCAAGACTCGGATGGGGTCGCAACTAAGGATTAAAACTATGTACGTGGAATCAAGGTTCGTAGGCATTCATCACTAGGGAGCGCGGCCTAGGTGATGATTGCACTAAGGGACTTATGGATTCTAGGCTTTGTAGGAAAAAGGTGGTTGCGCAGCTATAACCCCACAAATGTTCTTGCAGATGAAGTTGGGGGTTCGGAACTAGGAACACCGAGTTGTTGTTGGTTATCCTATTTGGGTGAAAGTAGCCTACGTAGGGGTTTCGAACTAAGAACAACATTCCTATTGCAAAAAGAAAATAATTATAGTACATGGAAAATAAAAGAATGGTTAAAATTTCATTTTCTCAAATCAATTTATAAGTTTTGTTTCCTAATCTCTTTTAGCTTTGAGTCGAGGTTTATCTATGTTATTAACATTTGAGCTCACAAGGCTTATTTGTAAAGCTTAGATGGATTTCAACTATGAAGATAAATTGATCTATGGTTGAGTTAAAAAGAGTGCACACATCTTAACATTTGGACTTATATTGACAATGATCGTGTCTTAATAGTTTGTTTAGTCTAGTGAAAGTCAAGGATGTACGAATTTTCCTTATTTTTTGTTGCTTTATTAATCGGGAGTAGCCTAATTTCAATGAGCCTAAAAGTGCCAAGTTGCAATGATGCAATTTAACGTGTTTTAAGAGATTAAATGTTGAGAAAAGCGAAAGTTGTTTAAAAAAGGTGATTCATAAAAATGAATGCTAAGACATTTTGAAAAAATAAAACTTATCAGTTTACAAGTGTTACACTTGATACATTGCGGAGGGACACGCAATCCTTTAGTTTGAGGGAATTTTGATAAAGCTTAATTGTTTATATGAAAAACCCGGGGATGTTGCAATAAAAGCAATAAATGCCAAAAGAATAGAAAAATGTGTGCTTTTGTGTCTATTGTGCAGGAAAGGATATAAAGGACAAAATGAAGCAAAAACAGTCAAAAACCGACAAGGAACGAAAGAGACAAGAAAAAGAGTGAAGAAAATCCAAGATCAAAAAGCGGATCAGCCCGATACAGCAAGAATGAAAGTCAAAAAGCAAAAAATCAAAGCAAGGAGCTAATAATGACAGTGTGTAACACATTCACAGAGGATTATTTGGATGAGTTATTAAAGAACAAGGACCAGAAATGCAATTTCCGTAACCCTATTTACACTACACTTGGAGAAACAAAAGCAGGGACTAGTTTTGCAATTCTTTCATAGTTTCAAACAGAAAGACGCGTGTTTATAACAACCTTAACCGCCTAAACGGTTTTTCCCGCCCAAAAAATTCTCACAACCAAATCCACCAAAAATCCCACCACGCTCCTCTACAGTCCATCCTCGTTCTAAACCTCCTCCACTTCACCTAGCCACGTGGCAACACCTAATTGGTGCGAACACCTCACAAAACTCATCCAACGGCTATAATTGACTCGCAAATGATCAAGGGCTAGGATTTAATGGAAGCTTCATGAATCTTTCCCCTCTCCTCTTCTATTCTCTATAAATAGCAGCTCTAGGTTTCATATTATTTTTTTTTTATGTTTTTTTTGTTTTTTATTCCGCTGTTGTATTTCCTTCAATTTTAAGCAAATTTTCTTTCAAGTTTTTTTAAACAGCTTTTAAGCACTTGTACTCTCTTCTTTTCCTCTTATGTCCCCTTATACATTTGAGTAATCACATTCAGTTACAGTTTAATTGTATTTGTTTTCAATTTTATGCTCTTTTCACCTCAATAAGCTCTTAATAAGCTCTTTTGAAGTTATTACTGTGCATAAGCTCAAAAATTTAGTTATACTTGTTTTCAGTCATTTCTTTATCCATTTTAATCAAGTTAGTTTCCACTAAGATAATGATGACTTGAGGTGTTGAGAGTTCATTTTGAGAGCTACAAGAGTAATAAGCTGTCAAGAGCTTATTGAGCTTAAAGCTCGGGTTTAGAGGCAAGGTGCCATTTTGGATTTCACCCTCAGACTCTACTCTTGTTGTTACGGTGCAAGAAGATTCCACAATTTCAGGTTTAGCTTTCTAAAATTCATTTTAGAATATTAATAGCTTATTACATTTTGCTTATTCCTTTGAATCTTCATGATTATTACTGTTTCATTTAGCTTAGTCAGTTTATAAGATTGTTAGTTTTAAGCTAGTTTAGTTTAAAGTCAAGTTAGAATTTACTTTTTCAATTCTGTCATAAATAGATGTAGTTTAAGCTAGTAGAGAAACTAGCTTATTATCACAAATAAGCTGTAAGTTTTATAGCTCAATTAGCTTAAGTAGGTTAAAATTAGTATAAGTTGATAAAAGGAATTAGCTGTCTAGCTTTAAATCAGTTTTTAGATCAATTTAGCTTTTTCATTCTGAATTAAGGAGGTTATGTGTTTGGATTAGGCTTTTTTTGACTCCTAAAAAGTCATCAATGAATCTCAATCGTGTTTTTTACACTAGTTCTTCTATAGTTACAAGTTTTAAGCAGGTTTTTTTTTTAGGTTATGTGTTAAATTCACAAAGTTATTGAGTTTAATGATTTGATCCTTACACAGAGGCAAACTTTAGTTAGTAATTAGTTTAAGCCTAAGGAATTTTTAGCCTTAATATTCAACATTGTCCAAAGCAAGGTTTAGATACAAGAGTTAGTAGGTCTACCAAATAGTTATAACTTAGAACATAGCCTGACATTACATCTTGTGCCAAATACATTCAGCAAATACTAGCAACAAGATTAAGTGTATCATATAACATAAAAAGAAATCATTAAGGTCAAAGTTGAAGAAAAAAGACTTTAAAAAAGTCAAGTGGACACTTAATGTGGGACGGAAGGAGTAATATTCTAATCGACTCAAGTCTAGCAACCGAAGCATAAGTTTCATCATAATCGATGCCCTCTTGTTGGTTGTAGCCTTGAGCAACTAATCTAGCCTTATTTCGAGAAACAATACCGTTCTCATCTAACTTATTTCTAAACACCCACTTAGTTCCTATAACTGTCATATTCTTAGGTTGTGGAACTAACTCCCAAACGTCGTTAGCAATGAATTGATTTAATTCTTCTTGCATGGCGACTATCCAACTTTCATCTCCTAAGGCTTCATTTACATTCTTAGGTTCTATGGTAGAAATGAAGCAATAAAAGTTGCTTTGGTTTTGGGCTTGTGATCTAAGGGTTCTTTGGTTAAGGTTTCCTATGACATTTTCTAAGGGATGGTTCCTAGATTCCTTAATATTGACTACTTCATCAATCTCTAGAGTTTCATCCTCAACATTGTTTTCTAGATTTTTCTTTTTGATTTCCCTAATAGCTTCTTCTTCATCTAGGTCATCATCCACCAAGGGTGATGTCTTAGCAGGTGGAGGAGTTTCATCGAATGTCACATTGAGTGATTCTTCGATTTTCCTAGTGTGTTTATTAAGAATGATATAGGCTTTACTATTTTGGGAGTAACCTAGAAAGACACCTTCGTAAGACTTTGGGTCGAACTTGGTAAGGTAATCTTTAGTGTTTAGGATGAAGCACTTGCTTCCAAACACTCTAAAATAATCAAGAGTAGGTTTCCTACCTCTCAAGATTTCATAAGGTGTTTTTCCTAGGATGGCTCTAATTAGAATTCGGTTAAGTATATATGTTGAAGTATCTACGGCATTACACCAAAACTTTTAGGGTAATGATTGTTCGTTCAACATAGTTCTACTCATTTCTTGAAGTGTCCTATTTTTCCTTTCATTATTAATACCGTTGGCATCACAAAATTCTCCAAATTGCACTTCATTATCAAATTCTCTATCGTGATCGGTTCTTATTGACACTATTGTACATCCTAGTTGATTTTGGATTTTCTTACTAAAATTTTTGAATTGATCGAAGGCTTCGGTTTTATCCTTAAGGAATCTAGTCCAAGTATACCTAGAGTAGTCATCTACTATGACTAAGGTGTAACGGTTTCCTCCGTAACTCCATACGGCGGATGGACCAAAAAGATCCATGTGGAGAAGTTCTAAGCATCTAGTCGTTGAGACTAAATTCTTAGCTTTGTGACTAGCGTGAGCTTGTTTTCCAATTTTGCAAGCATCACAAAAATGTTGATCAAACTTAATCCTAGGTAAGTTTCTAACTAATTCTTTAGAGGCTAACGATTGAATGAGACGCATATTCGCGTGACCTAATCTCCTATGCCACAAAGTGGAATTTTCATCAATCGTTGCTAGACAAATTTGATCCTTAGGCTTATTTCCTAACTTCATTACGTATAAGCCTTTCTTCCTAATACCTCTACCTATGACTTTACCATTCCTAGTGATTTCACTATCATGTTCAGAGAAAGTTACTTTACACTTATTGTCACATATTTGTCCTATACTAAGCAAGTTAAATCCTAAGTTATCAACATGTTCTACATTATCTATTTTGAGAGAGTCATTAGAAATCGTACCTTTGCCAATGATGTTACCGCGAAGATTACTACCAAAAACAACATTACCTCCATTGTATGCCTTGTAAGTGGAGAAGAGCTTTCGGTTACCCGTCATATGTTTGGAGCATCCGCTATCCTTGATCCATTCATTGGGTTCCAAGTCGACTCCAAGGCATATCTATTTATATAAGACAATAACTCAAACATTTGGTCCCCAATATCTCATGGGTCCAAAGTTGTTAGTGCCAAACATCCCTTGCATTTGATGCAATTGGTTAGGATGTGAGAATGGAAGACACATTTCCCATGGCATGTAACTTTGTCGTGGAAAGTTGTTCCAAGTTACAGGAAAGCCATGAGGTTGGTTTTGATGACCAACATGTCTTCTTGGTTGCGGTGTTTTAGGACGAGAATAATTATTATTGACTCTTCTAGGAGGTGGAGTTTTTGATCTAAAGTTTTGTTTTGAAAATCCAACTCCGGGTTTTGACAATGGTTTATAAAATTGTTTGACTTCATTGTCACTAGCTACCGGAACTTTAACTTTGTTTACAATTATGTGTTTTGGTCTAGGACCCAAAATAGATTTTTGAAAAGAAACACTTTTCTCAGATATTGGTGTCTCTGGTGGCGGTCCCTTATTTACTTTGGGGGCCGCCTGAACATTAAGGGGGCCGCCCATGTTTATGGGGCCGTCCCTATTTAAGGGACCTCCATCAGAGGACGCCTTTTTCTGAGTTTTTACAAATTTTATTTCCTTTGTTCCACTAGATGATGCTTCAAATGAATTAAACCCTAAACCTAATTTATCACCGGAGGGTTTTTGATTTCTTAGCATTTCATTCAAGCAATGTGTACTCTTTTCAAATTTATTTAATCTAGTGGATTCATCTTTGAGTTTTTCATTCTCAATTTTAAGTACATGACACATTGCACATTCGAGATCAACTCCCTTGTTTTTCTCGAATATGGATAATTTATCTTTTAGTTCTCTAAGCTCATTTTCTAAGTTATTTCTAGTGGCTTTTAGTCTTTTGTTTTTAGTGATTATCTTTAGACTCATTTTACATAATTTATCATATTCATTGTCTAAAGTTATATCATCAATTGATGAGTTTTCATCACTAAAGTAAGAGGATTCGGAACATACCTCACTTGATGCATGAGCTACAAGACATGTTTCGTCTTTGACCTTCTCATCATCTTCATCACCGCTATCGCTCCAAGAACCTCCGACAAAGGCTCTTTGGTTCTTGTCTTTCGGTGGTTTTGGACATTCTCCAATAAGATGATTCGGGTCGCCGCATCTAAAACATTTTCTATCATTTTTACCGGTCTTGTCATCACGGCTTCTTTGGAACGTCTTTTTGTCGTTCCGAGGTTGTCTCACGAATCTACCTCTTCTCTTAAAGAATTTCTTGAAGTCTCTTACCGCCATGGCATACTCTTCGTCTTCACTACCGGAAGTCGAACACTCTTCATCACTAGATTCTTTCTTAGCCTTTAATGCAAGAGATTTTCTTTCAACTTTTGCTTTGACTATTTCGGAATCTTTCTTGATGATCATCTCATGGACTTTGAGGTTTCCAATGAGCTCATCAAGAGATAGTGATGTCAAGTCTTTTGATTCTTCAATTGCCGTGACCTTTGCTCTCCATTTAGGATGTAGAGCCCTAAGAAACTTCCTTACGTAGTTCTTACTAGAATAACCTTCATCAAGAGCTTTAAGACTAGTAATAATAGTATTAAATCTAGCAAAAGCATTATCTATAGATTCGTCTTCGGAAATGACGAATTGTTCATATTGTTGGACCAAAAGGTCGATCTTATTATCTTTGACTTGACTATTACCTTGATGGGTGATTAACAAGGTTTTCCAAATTTCTTTTGCCGTATTACACATGAAAATTCGTTCATATTCTTTTCTAGGCAAAACATTGGGAAATCCTAAAATTAAATCTATACTAAAATACGGGGAACAGAATCAGGTATCGGGAACCCTAAATACTAAAAATTTAGAAAATAAATGCTAAATTAAATTAAAAATCAAAATTAAATTCTAATTAACTTAATTTGAAAAATAAAGAAAACTAGAACAAAAACGGAGGTCGTTTGAATGTAAAACGAAAAGAAACGGTAAAACGCACCCGGTAAAAACGGGTCTAAAACTGAAATTTAAGAAAAATTAAGCCTATACTAAATTTTATATTTTTCCTAGACACTAAATGACAAAAGAAAATTTTGTAAAAAAGAAAAATATTTTTTTATTAATTTTTAGATTTTTTATGATTTTTTAAAGATTAAAAACTAATTAAAACTAAGAAAATAGAAAAAGACAAAAAATTAAAGTTATAAAAATTCTGAAAAAATAAAATTAAATAAAGAAAAAGTTAACAATTCTAAAAATATAAAAATGCCCAAAAGTTACTGATTTTATAAAAAGTAATTAAACTAATTAAATTTTAACCTAAATTAATTAATTAAATTAAATAAACTAACTAAGGCTAACTGTTGTTAAAACTAAAGGACTAACAGTGAAAGGACACAAGGACAAACGGGGTAACAGGCTAACTAACCCCAGGGACTAACAATGTTAACTATGAAAAACAAAATTACACAAACAGTCCCTGAAAGAGAACCCCGATTACAAAGTGGGTCCAAACAGCTTATTTTTGAAAACTTATAAAAGCAAACTTACTAAGGGGCTTAAGGGGAACATTTTTCCTAATAAGCACATAAGCTGAATCTCAAAGAATAAGCCAGAAATGTGAGCTTTTGGGGCTGCAAAAGCTAAATAAGCTTTTCAGCTTATTTTTCTTTCTTTTTGGGGCTTAAGCTCACAAGATAAGCTGAAAACTAAAGAAATAAGCTACTAGGCCTAAGGGAGTCCTAATGATAAGCTAAGGCTTCTTAATAAGCCCTAAAATAAGCTGAAAGAGACTTAAGCTTATGTTGACAGTTTAGAAGAAAACAGAAAAAAGCCTATTTTAAGCCTAAATTAAGCTAAACTAAGAAGCTAACTAAGAGATTTAAGCTGCTAAACCTAAGAGGCCTACCTATAAGCTATGTTAAAAAGCCAAAAGATCCTATAGCTTAATATAAAATAAGCTAGAAAAGGGGGCTTAGTTTTGGTGCTCAGCACCAGGGGAGGGTAAACAGTGGGCTTAAGGGCTTTTTTAGCTTAACACAATAAGCTCTCAAGAGCTTATTTCCCAAGACCAACCCAAGACAGATTGAGAGGGGTGGTCACTGCTAATTGGCCAGAAAATAAAAGGGTTTGAAAAGCACTATAAGCTGCTGATCTTTGGGCTTAAAGTTGGCTGTTTTCAAATTAATGATGCATAAATACACTTGACTTGGGCTTATGGTTAAATGACAGACATAAGGGGTGGGTTTTTTGTAGCTAGAAACAACAACAACAAGCACACAAATAGGTGCTTAAGCTGCTTATGCAGCTTGAGCACTTAAGCTTATTTTAGGCTTATGAATTTTGACAGATTACAAGAGGGTGCATAAAAAATTATTTTTACACTAAAAATTGTGTTTAAAGTGGCCCAATAAACCTCACACACTCAGCCAAAGTTGGCTGAGTGGTGTTCACCCATGGAAAACCCAGTTTGACCCATTTTAAGGTCTAACCCAAACACCCTCTTATTTTATAAAAATGGAGTTTTGGCTGATTCTTGGTAAAAGAGGGCTGATATAAGTGATCCCAAATGAACTTTAATGACTTTTACCACATGTTTATACAATTTAAACAGAATGAAACAGCTTAAATTATAGTTTGAATTTTCACAAATGCAATATCACAAAAAATTCTTATCTTTTTATTGAAAACCAAGAGACTTACAACATAAACTTTAAAAAAGATAACTGAGTATAATAATGCAAAAGGAAATACTGAAAATTAAAATTAAACTAAAACATAAAAAAAAGTGTGTTTTTTCGGCTTGGGCTTCTCTTCCTCTTATAGCAGCTCAAAATTTCTTGGGCTGAGCTGGATGTGAGTGTGCAATTGCTCCAAGGCAATCCTAGCCCTTCTTTTTGGCTTCTCTTCATCCCACCATTGATGGGTTGCTTCGGGTTGTGTGAAATGAACTGGAAAGGGGGTTTTGATAGGGAAAGGGTGTGGGGAAGGTGAGAGTGAGCGTGAAGGTACTAGGAGGTGGTTTGGGCTGAAAACGTGGAATGGTGGTATGGTTTTTGGCGGGTACGTTTGTTTGGTTGCAGGTTTAAACGAAAGGTTTGAGAAGAGGCAAGTTTAGTCCCTCATCTCTTTCTCTCTTTTCATTTCTATTTGGCCGGGTTTTTTAGTTATAAAAGAAGTTTGGAGTTGTACACAAAATGGCCCTTGTGGTTTATACTAAAAGGAACATAAGAAGGTTTTGGCTAATTACCAACAATGTCCCAGCTGTTTTAATCTTAAAAGAAATAAAGAAGTTTAAGTAATTTTTGCAAACTAGCCCTTGTGTTTTTTAATTTCCTATATTTTTCTTTATAAAACACTTTTAAAAATGACCTTTTTAGTCCTTATTGTTTTATAAAAAGGATTATTGGGCTTGTATTGGGCCCATTGGGTTTGGGTTTGGGTTTGGGCCCAATAAGGTACAGGCTTGGTTATTGGGCTTTTTCAAGCCCAATAAGGTTATGAAGTGGGTTTTGTGTGTACAATGGCTGAGATTGGCTGTAACTGGGCTAGGATTGGGCCTTCAAAGTCTTCACAGTCTTTGTCAATTGTACACAAATGGGCTGTTGAAATTGATTGAGGGCCCATTTGGTCTTCACAGTCTTCATAGATATACTATTGGGCTTTCCCGGCCCATCAGATGGGTTAAGATTGCATTCAATAGTATTCTTCAGTTCCGGCTCCGGTTTGACTGCTGATTCTTTAGTATTGACTCTGACTTTGTCATTTTTGGACTTTGGCCTTGATTTTGCACAGTCTTTTCCATTCCATGCTCAGTTTTGTCATTTTGGCTTGGTTTTCTGTCTTTTTGTTGATATCCACTTCCTGCACAACACAAATGCAAAACAAACATATATTTGGCAGTTTTTGTCTGTTTTTGGTCATTTAAGCTCGTTTTTAGAGGTAAAAGATATGTGTAATTAAGCACTTATCAAATCCCCCAAACTAAGGTATTGTGTGTCCTCACACAATGTTATGAAGTAAACACGTAAGCCCCGTTTTCACCATTTTCTGAATTTACACTAACTACAACTAATATTTTTGGATTTTCTCATTTTTTAACAAGTTTGACTTTCTTTATTTATTAAAACTGGGATCATAGAATGAGAAGCGTCCGTAGAGTGATCTACGGATGTCCTGACGGATAATTTCATCGTCCTCGATTTTTCACAAGTTCCAAGCTAAGCAATTAAACAAGATCATTGTCGATAAGTTTAGATGGTAAAGCCCTCATACTTATGACTTGTAGAATTTCAACTCCCAACATGGGGGGGGGGGGGGGGGGGGGGGGGGGGGGGGGGGGGGGGGGGGGGGGGGGGGGGGGGGGGGGGGGGGGTGGGGATAAAGGGGGGATATACGAATGAATGCGTGTACCTCATTTTAATTTTAACAGAAGACCACCTTATATTCACCATAGTCATAAAATGAATCATGACTCAAAGCAACAACTTATTAAGACTTCGTAACTTGATTTCGAGATTAGAACTTTTTGCAACATTTTTAACATCATAATCATAAGTTCTTTAAAGCTTAGGAATGCGTTGCTTAGTTTGAACCCCTACCTCGTGGTTAACGGAGCAGGATATCACAACCAACGACCGATGTTCTTAGTTTGAAAACCCACCCCGTTGCTAGCGTAGTGGGAAATCACATCAACACCTTATTCCTAATATGGCTAAGGATTGGTGTCTTAGTTTGAACCCTCACCTAGACCTTTCTTCCAAGTGAGATATCACGACACACCAAATCCCTAGAAGCAAAGACGTCTTAGTTTGAACCCCCACCTCGTTGCTAGCGGAGTGGGATATCACGACACATCTTTTACTTGCTCCATAATATCAACTGCATGCTTCATTGGCAAAATTTCAATATTCATGCATTTTTGCATTCACATTTCATTCATGCTTCTTTGGCATTTATCTTTTAAATTACTACAAAATCTCGCTTTTGAAAACTCAAGTTACAAATTTGAAGCTTTTTCTGAAAACATCGATTGACTTAGTTGAATTAAATTGAGTACGTATGATTAGGTGGATTAGAAATTCACGGGAGAGAAAACCACAAGTTACTTGTATAAGTTTTTAGAAGAATCTTGCTTGGCACATAAACTTATATTTAACTCTATCATTTCTCGTTCTTCACATTATTAAAATTCAAAGCAATAGAATTCGTGAAAGCTTGGCCTAAAGGAACTAGCTAGGGCTCAACACGCCCGATCAAGTCAAAAATTATTCTTATTCTACCCAAAAGAAAAGCAAAACTGCGACAAAACACTTATTATATTTTTGAAAATTTTTAATTTTTTTCATTTTTTTTTTTGGTATTTTGGTGGTAAAAACGGGTTTACGTGGTAACAATGCTGCAGGCAACAATCAAATCGAAGATACCCCCCCAAACTAGAACTAAACATCGTCCTCGATGTTTTGAAGGGTACTACATTAATCCTAAGGCCGTTTATGAGGTATGCCAAAAGATAAAACGTTAGTCGATAAGATTAGGATATCGGATTCCCAAATGAAGCTGAGGATGTGAAACTCTTGATGAATGACAAAACTGAGAGTCTTCACAATCCGGGCAATCCTGGACAATAACAACAACATGGAAACACGGGTAATGGAAAAGACAAGCTATAACAACACAAAACACTTATTTAACACTACATACTACTACTACTACGATAAACTATGATAAGCATGGGGTGCCTCCCACGAAGCGCTTGTTTAGGGTCGCGATGCTTGACCCATCACAAGGATTTATGGATCCTTGAGGAAACAAGTGGAAATTAAAATCGGACTTTCATTCAAGTGACTATGATAAGTATTGAATTTCATGAAAGTTCCACTTCCTTGAGATACATCCGGCCTAGAAAAATGATACTTTTGAAATGCCGGGATCAAATATGGTGTCTTCATCCCCACAGGAGAGAAGATAAGGAGGAATAACGGGAATGAAAAGAAATGGGAGAAAGATCCATACAACATAAGCGAAAATGGATTCACTAGAAGGTATGAAATCTAACTCAAGGGTGGGCAAAACATTAAGCACATGAACTCTTGGTTCGCTTTCTTGGAAAATATTTCCCACCACATCCATTGTAAGATTGCCCAGCTCGGGCTCAATCTTAAAGCAGAAACGATCATACTCTGGTTGAGATATGATTTGAGCGAGTTCATCGGCGAACTCCTCATGATAAAAATCACTCCTATCGGCAGGAGGAAACTGATCATTCGAAAGATCAAAGATAAACGAATCATATTGAGAAAAATCAACATGAGTAGTGGTACTGCCACTACTCTTCTCTTTAAAATGATCGTTATCAATGTAGAAAGCTTTATAATCTGGAAGAGATAACTCAGAATGAGTAGTGGGACTGCCACTGAGCTCTTCCAAATTTAAATCAGAAAGTTTCGCCAATTCGGGCAAAGAATTATCAAAGGTGTTAGTCTCCTCCAAGAAAAGGTTAGGAAATGTGGAGGTAGACTTGGTCACAACAACGGAAGATGGAACGGGATTATCTTTTAATGCTTCGATTTTAGCAACAAGACGATTGACATTCAACAATTTTTCACGAAGGGTATCGTCTTTGATTAAAAGAATGTCATCCTCAATCCTTCCAACTTCGGGAATAACAATCTCCATCACCTTTGAGCTAACGGGCTCAGAATTGGGAGGTGATGCCTCAACATACTCGACATCGTTACTAGAGAAGGAATCTTCATCAGTCGAAGAGAAATCCTCAGATTGATCTTTTGAAATGTCAAGAGGTGGAGAATTGTTATGAAAAGGCACATCACACACTTTGGGAACACCTTTGGACTCACTTGGGATTGGGACAAGGATTTTAACACTAGACTTTATGAATTCGTCCGATTCCGTTACCGGAATTGTGTCAAGATGCTCATCCTCCATAATTAGAGAGTTTACGGGCTCCTCGGTATAAATGGGTGTAGATTGCAATGGTATAAATCCTCGCAGCATCATCATCCAGTAAGACGAGAGGGCGATTCCAAGCCGGAGTATTGATGTACTCAGATAGCTCGTCACTTATGATTTTCATATCTTGAACAAGTTTGCTAAGCAATTCTTGCACTTCCTCGGGTTGAGCGTGCTTAACTTCAATAAAGTTGTCCCAAGCATGCAATAGAACCTTAGGCGTTTTCCCAAAAGAGATACGATTAAACTTTTTGAGAAAGCTTTCAATCGATTTCATTAGGTCCTCTTGGGCTTGCAAAGCTTCCATGCTCATTGGTTGAGGAGGTTGATGATTGACGGAAAATTGCGGGGTTTGAAGTTGGTCAAAACCGAAAGAATGCGAGTTTTTGAATCATCGGTTTGACATTCAAGAGTACGCTGAGGACCCCTACAATTTTCACAGCAAAGATTTTGCTGTTGAAGATTATGCAAATCTTGCGGGGAATTGAAATCAAGGCTGTAATTTGGCTCTGGATAGATAAACTGGCTTTGAGGTGTACAGCAGTGTACAATATGGAGTATCGTTTCCCAGCAAAAATTCACACAAGATTTGCTTAGAGTGTGTGGGGTGGTGAGAGAAACTTGGAGATTGATCAAAAGAGTACGGAGTTGAAAAATCGATTTGATTTCCATTTCCATAAGTACAACTAAGACAAACTCCATCAATGAGACGACAACCGCACTGTTGGCACGTGCACGAATAACAATAAGAGTTATCCGTCGGTTGTCCACACCCTACACATTCAAAACAGAGATAAGACTCCATCAGAATTAAACAAATAAGAGGGACAAGAAAAGAATTAAACGGTTAAGAGGAAAAAGAAGATTATTTTTTTTGTTTTTCGGATTTATTAACAACATAATTCACAATTGGACAAAATCAGATAAGATAACTTAAACCTGATAATCAATCTTACTTCACGGTAGCTCTCAGAATGAAAAACGCACAGGTGAGCGGAGGAGTAGGAATAGCGCGAAGCTTATTTCTCCTTTCGGGTCGTAGTTCCTAGGAACAACCCTCCTTATACCCACTTTATAGTTTGTCAATCAGAATGAGGTGAGCCGTATATCGTAAGTGACACAGAAGGCAAGTTTTAAATCTTTTGTTCGAGTTGGGAACTCAATAGTTCACCGGAACTTATTATGATAATACCTCAGTTGAGAATATTATATTTTGGTATTTTACCAATTAGTGAATTTTAATTTTTATGGAAATTTTTTTTTTTTTTTTTTTTTTTTTTTTTTTTTTTTTTTTTTTGGTTTTTTAATTTTTTTTTATATGATATGTACTAATAAAAAGAAAAGAAAAATATTTTTGTGTTTTTTTTTTTTTTTTTTTTTTTTTTTTTTTTATATGATATATTAATAATAAGACAAGTTCAGATCAAAGTTGGATAGAAATCGTAGCAAATGCCTCCCCGGCAGCGGCGCCAAAAATTGATTCGCTGATAGTATATATATAAAATATATAAGAATCAAATCAATGATAAAAAGATTCCGGAAGAGATATTCCCGGGTCGTATGTCCCAACGAGGCTGCAATTGAAATTTATCCTGGTTTGATGAGAAATTGAATGATAGAGAAACTGATATGATTATAACTAAAATTAAATAAAACTTAATTTAATCTACGGGAAAACAAGCAAAGGAAATGGGGATCTTAAAAAAACTACGGGAAACAAAATTAGTTAATATGGATAGAACTTAAACTACGGGAAGCATAATTAATTATTGGGAAATCCTAAAATTAAATCTATACTAAAATACGGGGAACAGAATCAGGTATCGGGAACCCTAAATACTAAAAATTAAGAAAATAAATGCTAAATTAAATTAAAAATCAAAATTAAATTCTAATTAACTTAATTTGAAAAATAAAGAAAACTAGAACAAAAACGGAGGTCGTTTGAATGCTAAACGAAAAGAAACGGTAAAACGCACCGGTAAAAACGGGTCTAAAACTGAAATTTAAGAAAAATTAAGCCTATACTAAATTTTATATTTTTCCTAGACACTAAATGACAAAAGAAAATTTTGTAAAAAAGAAAAATATTTTTTTATTAATTTTTAGATTTTTTATGATTTTTTAAAGATTAAAAACTAATTAAAACTAAGAAAATAGAAAAAGACAAAAAATTAAAGTTATAAAAATTCTGAAAAAATAAAATTAAATAAAGAAAAAGTTAACAATTCTAAAAATATAAAAATGCCCAAAAGTTACTGATTTTATAAAAAGTAATTAAACTAATTAATATTAAACCTAATTTAAATTAATTAAATTAAATAAACTAACTAAAGCTAACTGTTGTTAAAACTAAAGGACTAACAGTGAAAGGACACAAGGACAAACGGGGTAACAGGCTAACTAACCCCAGGGACTAACAATGTTAACTATGAAAAACAAAATTACACAAACAGTCCCTGAGAATGACCCCGATTACAAAGTGGGTCCCAACAGCTTATTTTTGAAAACTTATAAAAGCAAACTTATTAAGGGGCTTAAGGGGAACAATTTTCCTAATAAGCACATAAGCTGAATCTCAAAGAATAAGCCAGAAATGTGAGCTTTTGGGGCTGCAAAAGCTAAATAAGCTTTTCAGCTTATTTTTCTTTCTTTTTGGGGCTTAAGCTCACAAGATAAGCTGAAAACTAAAGAAATAAGCTACTAGGCCTAAGGGAGTCCTAATGATAAGCTAAGGCTTCCTAATAAGCCCTAAAATAAGCTGAAAGAGACTTAAGCTTATGTTGACAGTTTAGAAGAAAACAGAAAAAAGCCTATTTTAAGCCTAAATTAAGCTAAACTAAGAAGCTAACTAAGAGATTTAAGCTGCTAAACCTAAGAGGCCTACCTATAAGCTATGTTAAAAAGCCAAAAGATCCTATAGCTTAATATAAAATAAGCTAGAAAAGGGGGCTTAGTTTTGGTGCTCAGCACCAGGGGAGGGTAAACAGTGGGCTTAAGGGCTTTTTTAGCTTAACACAATAAGCTCTCAAGAGCTTATTTCCCAAGACCAACCCAAGACAGATTGAGAGGGGTGGTCACTTGGCTTATTGCCAGAAATTGAGGGTTTGAAAAGCACTATAAGCTGCTGATCTTTGGGCTTAAAGTTGGCTGTTTTCAAATTAATGATGCATAAATACACTTGACTTGGGCTTATGGTTAAATGACAGACATAAGGGGTGGGTTTTTTGTAGCTAGAAACAACAACAACAAGCACACAAATAGGTGCTTAAGCTGCTTATGCAGCTTGAGCACTTAAGCTTATTTTAGGCTTATGAATCTTGACAGATTACAAGAGGGTGCATAAAAAATTATTTTTACACTAAAAATTTTGTTTAAAGTGGCCCAATAAACCTACCACACTCAGCCAAAGTTGGCTGAGTGGTGTTCACCCATGGAAAACCCAGTTTGACCCATTTTAAGGTCTAACCCAAACACCCCCTTATTTTATAAAAATGGAGTTTTGGCTGATTCTTGGTAAAAGAGGGCTGATATAAGTGATCCCAAATGAACTTTAATGACTTTTACCACATGTTTATACAATTTAAACAGAATGAAACAGCTTAAATTATAGTTTGAATTTTCACAAATGCAATATCACAAAAAATTCTTATCTTTTTATTGAAAACCAAGAGACTTACAACATAAACTTTAAAAAAGATAACTGAGTACAATAATGCAAAAGGAAATACTGAAAATTAAAATTAAACTAAAACATAAAAAAAAGTGTGTTTTTTCGGCTTGGGCTTCTCTTCCTCTTATAGCAGCTCAAAATTTCTTGGGCTGAGCTGGATGTGAGTGTGCAATTGCTCCAAGGCAATCCTAGCCCTTCTTTTTGGCTTCTCTTCATCCCACCATTGATGGGTTGCTTCGGGTTGTGTGAAATGAACTGGAAAGGGGGTTATAGGGGAAATGGGTTGTGGGGAAGGGTGAGAGTGAGCTGTGAGTGTACTTAGGGAGGTGGTTTGGGCTTGAAAACGGTGGGAAATGGGTGGTATGGTTTTGGCGGGTACGGTTTGTTGGTTGCAGGTTTAAAAGAAAGGTTTGGAGAAGAGGCAAGTTAAGTCCCTCAACTCTTTCTCTCTTTCTATTTCTATTTGGCCGGGTTTTAGTTATAAAAGAAGTTTGGAGTTGTACACAAATGGCCCTTGTGGTTTATAACTAAAAGGAAACAAAGAAGGTTTTGGCTAATTACAACAATGGTCCCTGCTGTTTTATCTTAAAAGAAATAAAGAAGGTTTAAGTAATTTGCAAAACTAGCCCTTGTGTTTTATTTTCCTATTTTTCTTTATAAAACACTTTTAAAAATGACCTTTTTAGTCCTTATTATTTTATAAAAAGGATTATTGGGCTTTTGTTGGGCTTGGGCTTGTATTGGGTTTGGGTTTGGGCCCAATAAGGTGTAGGCTTGGTTATTGGGCTTTTTCAAGCCCAATAAGGTGTAGGAGTGGGTTTTGTGTGTACAATGGCTGAGATTGGCTGTAACTGGGCTAGGATTGGGCCTTCAAAGTCTTCACAGTCTTTGTCAATTGTACACAAATGGGCTGTTGTAATTGATTGAGGGCCCATTTGGTCTTCACAGTCTTCATAGATATACTATTGGGCTTTCCCGGCCCATCAGATGGGTTAAGATTGCATTCAATAGTATTCTTCAGTTCCGGCTCCGGTTTGACTGCTGATTCTTTAGTATTGACTCTGACTTTGGCATTTTTGGACTTTGGCCTTGATTTTGCACAGTCTTTTCCATTCCATGCTCAGTTTTGTCATTTTGGCTTGGTTTTCTGTCTTTTTGATGATATCCACTTCCTGCACAATACGGAATCTTTCTTGATGATCATCTCATGTACTTTGAGGTTTCCAATGAGCTCATCAAGAGATAGTGATGTCAAGTCTTTTGATTCTTTAATTGTCGTGACCTTTGCTCTCCATTTAGGATGTAAAGCCCTAAGAAACTTCTTTACGTAGTTCTTACTAGAATAACCTTCATCAAGAGCTTTAAGACTAGTAATAATAGTATTAAATCTAGCGAAAGCATTATCTATAGATTCGTCTTCGGAAATAACGAATTGTTCATATTGTTGGACCAAAAGGTAGATCTTATTATCTTTGACTTGACTATTACCTTGATGGGTGATTAATAAGGTTTTCCAAATTTCTTTTCCCGTATTATACATGAAAATTCATTCATATTCTTTTCTAGGTAAAGCATTATAAATAACCATTTTGGCTTCATTATTTTTCGCAAGCTTTCTTTTAAGATCATCGGTTTGTTTTTCAAAAGGGACAACCTCATCAAGTTTGGTTTCCGGATTTTGAATAATGGGTTGAAAATCACCATTGGTAATAACATGCCAAAGATCTAGATCTTTTGATTTAACATATGTCTCGAATCTATTTTTCCAATAAATAAAACTATCACTTTCAAAAAGTGGTGGTCTTTGCATAGATTGCCCTTCTAGATATTTGTCGGAATCCATAGATCGATCCAAGCTTTAAAATACAATATATTTTAAAAATCTTGAGTGACCTTGGCTCCTGATACCAATTGTAGGAAACTAGAAGGGGGGTTGAATAGTTTACCGGTTAATTGTCCGTTTTAAAACTTTGCTTAGAAAATTGTTTGATTCGAGTTGTATATCAATCAATCAACAATATGAATCACAATTAAACTATCTAATGTAATGAACTAAGTAAACAATAACAATATAGAGAGATAGAGAAAGAAACGATCAAACCAAGACACCAAGATTTATAGTGGTTCGGCTACGAAGCACCTCTTCGTTCCTACTCCACTCCCCGAGTACTCCACTCGAGATTTCACTATGTCAACAAGCTCCCTTTAGGCGGAGAAAACCGTTTACATGTCGCTTACTTTCTTTTCCGACACTAAGCTAGATGTCGAGTCCTAATCTTAGCTAGAACCAATCTAAGACTTCACTAAGTCTTTATACACTCACAAGATATATACCCTTGGATTGGCACACAATCCAAATCATACCAATACACAATTTACACTATTGGATCTACACACAATCCAATTTACACAACAACACAAAGTAAATATAATGAAGATTTGTGATCTTGAGGAGGAAGAGAGAGATCACTTGATAACAATTCGTATGTAGAAGAATACGATTGTTCTTCTCTTGCACTTGATTAGAAGAAGAAGGGAGGAAGAAAGAATTAATCACTTGAAACAAGATCAAGGTATGTTAGTGATCAAGATATGTGTTTTAGAAAGAAAGAAAGAAGAGAGAAAAGTAGATCTGAGAAAATTCATGGCAAGAGGTTCTGTTTTTCAGATGGGGTGGCCCAATATTTATAGAAGACAAAAAAGAGCCGTTATGCTGGCGGCGGTCCTGGCGGTCCCTAATATATAAGGGGGCTGCCAGGCCTATAAGGGGGCCGCCGTAGAGTACGCTTCTCTTTTTGTCTTTTTGTGAGGAAGGTGTTATCTGTTTTGGAACCTTCCATTTTGGGGGGAAAAATCTGATTTCAAATTTAATGTTTTAATAAAACATTTCTTTTATGAATAAATATTTTGTTTTTATATTTTTATAAAAACACTTTTATTGAAATGTAAGGTTTAAGAAAAAATATTTTCTTGATCACTAATCATGTTTAATGATTTGTTTATTCCTACCTTATGTGATTAATCTTAGAAATAGAATTTTATGATTTGTAATTTATAAACGTTTATTTTTATCGTAAATGTTTTTACCTTTTGTTTTTATCAAAACATTGAGAGGTCAATAAATATAAATAACGTTTTTAGACGTTATTTGTATTAACAATCTCCTCCTTTTTGATGATGACAAAACATAAACTGATTTAGTATAGAAGTAGAAGTTTATAAATTATTAATGAGTTTAATTCTATTTCCGATTTCATCTCCATCATTAGTTTCACATTTGAGTCCAACTTCTCAAACTTCTCATGAGTCTTCTAATGATCAACCATCTCTCGTATCGACTACATCAATACCAACACCAGATGCGGCACTTGACGATGGTGCGGTCTTGGTGAAGAGATGTGGATACTTCTGCCTGAATTGGTCCTCACGTTCCCAGGTAAACTCAGGACCCCGCTTAGAGTTCCATCTCACCTTAATGATGAGAATGCGACTTCTCTTCAATTGTTTGATTTCACGGTCGATGACTTCTACTAGTTCTTCCACAAAATGGAGTTTGTCATCAACACGTAGTTCTTCCAACGGAATCACAAGTGATTCATCGGACATACACTTCTTCAGATTTGACAAGTGGAATGTGTTATGAACTCGGCTTAATTGTTGTGGTAGCTCAAGTTTATAGGCAACCATTTCGACTCTCTCGATCACCTTGAAAGGACCGACATACCTGGGGTTTAACTTCCCCCGTTTGCCAAAACGCACAACTCCTTTCCAAGGTGAAACCTTTAGCATGACCTTGTCACCAACTTGAAATACCATTGGTTTACGTCTAATGTTTGCATAGCTCTTCTGTCGGTCACGAGCGGCTTGGATTCTATTTTTGATTTGGACGATCTTCTCGGTGGTTTCATGAATTATTGCAGGCTTACTGAGCATCTCCAACTTCTGCCTAACATACGGGTGATCGACACTTTCATCTATACAAAGCCTTGAAGGGTGCAGCCTTTATGCTGGTATGGTAACTGTTGTTGTAAGAGAACTCCACTAACGGTAAATGTCTATCCCAACTCTTTCCAAAGTCTAACACGCAAGCGCGTAACATGTCTTCCAAGGTTTGGATAGTTCTTTCACTTTGACCGTCAGTTTCAGGATGATAAGCCGTACTCATGTCCAATCGAGTTCCCAAAGCCTTATGAAGTGCTTGCCAGAATAGTGAAGTAAATCTACCATCACGATCGGAGATAATAGATACAGGCACACCATGTCGGGTGACTACTTCCTTCATGTAAAGCTTCATTAACTTCTCCATGGGATCATTTTCCCTCATTGGTAGGAAGTGAGCAGATTTTGTAAGACGATCAACGATCACCCAAATGGTGTCATAACCGTTTGCCGTCTTAGGGAGTTTAGTGACGAAATCCATGGTGATTTTCTCCCACTTCCATTCTGGAATCTCCGGTTGGACTAGTAAGCCGGAAGGTTTTTGATGTTCTGCCTTGACTTTAGCACAAGTCAGACATTTGCTAACATAAGTGGCAATGTTCGCCTTCATGTTAGGCCACCAATACAACTGCTTCAAGTCTTGGTACATCTTATCTGAACCCGGATGAATAGAATATTTTGACTTATGAGACTCGTGCATGACTAGAGTCCTTAAGTCGCCATAACACGGTAACCAACTCCTGTTGTTTAAACATAAGGTTCCGTCCGCACGGGGTTTCAATCTTTCCTTTGTAAGGTCTTGTCGGAGCATACCTCCAACATCTTCAGCAGTGAGGTTTTCAGGTTTTAATGCTTCGGTTTGAGCTTCTAGGATTTGTTTAGGAAGATATTCACCAATAGTTCATGACTACGGCTCGAACCCTCTTAAAAGGTTATACCGTTCTTTCCTACCAAGGCCACAACAACAACGTTTTACCTTTCCTAGTTGATAATGAATGTCCAATCGAATCACTAAGAAATCCCAACCAACGCCGTGTCTCATGTTCAACTCTTTTGATACCAAGATATGTTGGAACACTATGTGGGTCCGGTAAATACGGTACAAGCACCTGTCCCCCGTATAAGTAGTAGCCTCCACATCTTAAAGAGCGAACAACCACCGCTCCCATAGTTTCCAGATCATGAGTTATGTAAATTTTCTTCCTCGGTGGATCTCAATTGTCGAGAAGCAAAGGCTATAACTATTCTTCATCGTTTTGTAAAAGCACCGGCACCCAAACCTTTATGCACAGCATCGCAATACACTTTAATTTTTAGATCCTTTAGTCAAGGCCAGAATGGGTGGGCAACAACAACAGTTTTTGCTAATCAATTGAAATGCGCTTCTCCCCTTCTCTCCCCAGTCAAACTTTACATTTTTTTGGGTCAGCTTAGTCATTAGCTTTGCTATCTTGGAAAAGCCTTCAATGAACCTTCTGTAATAACCAGCGAGCCCTAAAAATTGGCGAATCTCTGTTGCACTCTTAGGAGATGCCCAATCTTTAATTGACTCGATCTTTGTAGGATCTACATGGATGTCTTTGCTATCAATCACATGCCCGAGAAATTATACTTTTGGAATCCAAAATTCACACTTGGAGAACTTTGCATACAACTCTTCCTTCTTAAGTAGTTCCAAGATTAGCTTGAGGTGTTCTTCCGTTTTGGGTAATTTTTCTTGATGTGGCTGGTGTTACCACATTCATAGCATGCTCCAGCCTTTTGATTCCTGTTGTTGTTGTTGTTGTTGTTATTGTTGTTATTGGTATTGACCCAACAATCAGTGGTAGCATGGCCATACCTCTTGCATTTTCCACACTTGGGTGCACATTGCCCAGTATGGTGGTAATTGCACTAGGTGCATAAAGGTAGGTCCCCAGTATAGACCTTCTTCACCAGGGCCAGCAGTGTACGCCCTAGCTTACATTTTGTAGCTTTGGATTGTTGTTTGGTGGTTGTATTCTTGAGAATCCCCCCCTCTCCCTTCTCCTTTTTCTTTCTGTCATTCCGCAATAATGCTGATTTCTGAACCCTCAAGTCAGTTGGCCGAACTCAATAGGCAATATTCAAGAGTCTTGGAAACTTACAGACATGACATTCCCAAGAATTTATCCGGGAAGTCCACCGGATATAACGTATCAATCTCGCGGTTTCATCAGCAAGAAATTGGTGCACATCAAGCTAGTTCTTGGAAAACGCTGATGTAAAGCTACAACAATCGTTTTCCTTTGAACTTAAGATTTCCACATTCAATTCGAGTTTCTTGATCTCACCATTAGGACAATTTTTTTGTCTGACAATTCTCTTGAAAGTCCCCCCAATCAACATAGGCAGCAGCGCATGACCTAGAGTTTTCTCACATGACCATTACTTGATATTCAATGGCACAACCGCTAATGTGGAATAGTGATTCCATATTTTCGAGCGATTAATTTAAACCAACAATGCCTTCAGTTCCTTTAAAGTTCTGGGGTTGGCATTTCATGAAGTCAGGATAGGTACAGATACGTGTAGGTTGCACAGGCCTTCTGATTCCTCCTCCTGAATTTTGGCTATCGTCATCCTGAGTTGAGTTTCTTTGAATTGCCCGATCGATCATAGCTTGAATGGATTCGGGAGTAATGGCGTCATTTGTTCCTTGTCTTGTTATAGGCATGATTCTAATAATCACAAGAGCACAATGTACATGAGATATAATCACAATGTCGATATAAATGGATATAATAACTACACCACAACACAATGGAAATTAAATAACATGAAATCAACCATAACATCATACGTTAATATTTCATGATATAATGTCGAGTCATACATGATTCGTTTGGATACAAAATGACCACAATAGATCTTAGTACGGAAGATGAAAATACGTTCTAGAGTCTATTAGTTGGGAATTACCCATAAAACTTAATAGACTATACAAGATAACTAGAAATGAAAAGTACAACTAATAGCTACTACCGGTATCCTCCACCGTATCAATCCTAGCTCTAGCCTCTAGCACATGGGTATGCATAATCTGTCTGACTGCATCATCCTTAGCTCTCTAGCGCTGACACTTCATACGAGTCATGTGAGTCTCCAGTGTCTCAAGTCGCGCCAATAATGCCCTGTTCTGCGCCTCAGACCTAAGGTAAGCCTGGCGTACCTCCTGTAATTCTGTCTCATAAGCAGTCCTCTAACCTCGCACTACATCAATCTCAAGTCTAATATCTCTGCGGTCAGTCTGTGCATCAAGAAGCTATGTATAGAAGTCTTCACTCTCATCTCCCGCTTCGAGCCTGCAACCTGGGGGGGTTTTAGCTACCTCAAGTTAACTTCCTCAATGGAAGTCTCATCCCTATCCAGAAGCCTGTAAAGCTCTAGCATAACGGAGTAAAAGTCCTTCTTGGTTTTCCATTACAACCAACTTCCAATAGCTTTCCACTTCTTAAGTAAAGATAATATATAGATTTTAAGCTAATTCTTAAGTTTACAAGTATGATTAAGGCTTATTAAGCTCAAATCAAGAGCTTATAGACTCTTGAGAGCTGAATTGAGCTTATTAGCTTATTAAAACAGTTTGGCTGATTGAGAGAGCTTATAAGTTGAAAGAAAAGAGAGCTTATAACAAAATTAAACTAAATTTCATTAATAAAAACTGAATTACATTACTTAAAAAGAAATTACAACTGATTTTAAATCAAAATTACATTAAGCTTTAAAAGCTACACTAGGCTAAAAACTAAAAAGAAAGAAAGATGGTGTGTGTGTGATGGTGTGGCCTTTTTATAGCCAGTCATAGATCCTTCTAGCCCCTTGCCTTTCTGCCTACTCCTTTAATCTCATCCATTCAATCCTTCTAATCATTTGAGCTTGATCTTGAGCCGTTGGATCAAAGTGTGCACAACTAAGGATTGCCAGCATGTCATTCCTTTGATGTGACATTGTGCTAGTTCTCTGAGAGATCCAAGAGTAAAAATCCACATTTCTTATGCTTTCTTCATAGCCACGTGGCTTGAGCTTGAGAGTGAGTTAATGAAAGTTCTTGAGATTACTGCTTTAACCCTGGGTTTGTGTTAATAAGCCCTTGAATTGACGTAATCACCCTTCAATTTTTATTTGCCCTTTCGTTTGAGTGAGTGGTAAATTGGGACGACGATGAAGAGTACTTTCTCCATTGGCGCCTTTTTACAACTGAAAACGGGTAAAAATTATTTAAACTTTGGAGAATTTGCAATTTCAGTCCTTGTGTTGTTTTATAAATGGTGTAGTATAAAAGGAGTTTAGCAATTGGCAGTTTAGGTCCTTGTGGTTTATAAAAAGGTAAATGGGCTAGGGTTTTGGGCTAAGTAATGGGCTTTGGATCCGGGTAGTAGTTTTTAAGGGGTTTTGGGCCCACTTAGGTACAAGGGACCTTTTGTGTTAACTTTTGAAACTTAAGGGACTTATTTGAATCATTTTGAGTTTTGTCTTCTTGTGGTTGACTTCTGTTGACCATGAGTTGACTTTTCTTTGACTTTTTGACTGCAGCTTGACTGAGGCTTGACCATTGCTTCCGGCTTTTGTACACTCTTCTGTTCTCGTGTCCGTGCTTGCCCGTTTTTTACGGTTTTCTTGTGATTTTTTATATATCCGTACCTGCACACACAAAACACAAATACAAGCATATTTTTGCCATTTTTGGTCTGTTTTGGGTTTATTTGGGCTATTTTAAGCATAAATGGATATGTGTATTTTACACTTATCAAAATTCCCCAAACTAAACGATTGCGTGTCCTCACGCAATATCACATGCCTTATAACCAAATACCTCGAAACTTCCCCAAACTAAACCTTTGAAAAGTAGCAAAGATTTTTGTTGAGAGAGTTAAGAGATCACAAGTTATAAAACACCCGATTTCCCATTTTCAAAGATTTTTTCTCTTTTTATGATTTTTCTTGATAATTAACTACCTAACTACAACTTATTTGTGTTGACATAATGTATTGTTTTCATTACCTCTAGAGAGCTCATGACACTGACGCTCTAACAATGAATGGTATATAAAATACAAATTAAAATGAAAATTTGCCCAATGCAGATGTTTTCAACCACGTAACAGAGCGTCAACTAAATCCTACATGGTAATGCGTTCGTACCGAAGACAAATTTGATCAACCCCGAACGGAATTGTTAATTCCTAATAGATTCTATTTCATAACATTCGCGCTCACATAATGCAATTAACAATTACATCTATGCAATTAACAGTTCATGATGATGGGCATAATGGGTTATAGCTACTTAGACAAACTCGTAATATTTGAATTTAAAATGTACTTGCATCCATGTTGTAAAACAAACATGATCTCATCCCCGAGATTTGATAAATGATTGAAAAAGTATAAAAATGGGGACTATAAACTCACCTCAAGTAATGATAACGGAAAAGCAAGGTAATGGCATGAAAAACGATGCAAAAGACTTTATCCGCAACCTATGAATAAATAATACATATTCACTAAACGGAAATATAATAATATAAATACTTGCAATCTCGTCCCTAGTATGTGCTTAAACTTTATTTATAATGATAACATTTGAAAATAGTTTCTTGTTTAAAAATGATCAACTTTATCGGGTCAACGCGGTCAAACCATAAGTAAATAATTTACGACTTCGGTCATTTAAGAAACTAGGTTGTATATACTTTAAAATATTAGTTTGGGTCAGCCCTTGGTTTGGTCTCTAAGTACGTTAATTAATTTGACGAAACGTTGACGTTTACTATTTGAGTAAAGCGTATATTTTTCTAAGTCTTAACATGAAGCGACTTAGAGTTTTACAACCAATTTACGGGTTCGTTAGTAGACGACATTAGAAAGTAAAAGTATATTTAAAGCTCCGTTGGGTAGTCTACAACTTTCGTCAAATGAGTTTCGTCTAAAAACGTCGTTTAAGTAGTTAAAAATGAGGCTAAACATGTGCGGGTCGCTTGGCAGTTTTATACATAGAAAATAAATGGGCCATTTCAGCTGATAATGCATGCGTGGTCAGGATTCTGAAAGCAGCTTGTGGTTTCGTTACTTAAGGTTAGGCCAAAATAAAAGCACCTCATTACTCTATGACCTACTGGTTATTAGTCCTAATTTATAACTTTGCATGATGGGGTGGCTATCTAGGTCAAAAAGTGGTCGAAAGGTAAGGGAATGCGTGGGGCAAACTTGGCTGAATGCACACAAGGTGTTCGACAGATTGTCGGCACCAGGGGCGAGCGTGCCTATTTAAGTGTAAATTGCGGGCTGGGTATTAAAAGAAACAAAGTGATTCCTATTCCAAATTAAAGCTAGCTCGTTGGACTCTACTTAACAAAACCTGGTTCGTCATTTTGGTTTGTAGAACTGACACAATAATTCAATAAAAAGATGCTCGCTGGCTGTTTACAAAGAAAAGGGCAGAATGGTAGTTTTTGCACGACAACTTTGAGGACTTGTAACTTTCTATATACTTGACGAAAATATATAATTCCAGGGGCCAAATACTCATGACCTGTCCTACTTTTAAGAAAATAATTATGTCGTTTCATATGCTTCATGTTAAGGGACGGGTAAAGTGCTTAAAGTTACTACACGCATGGGCTAATGATATGGCGTAGCCTATGTAGTTTTGTTTCTAACCCAATAACGAGCCCTAGCCACAAACATATGAATATTCTAAACCTAACACTCTCACACTATGCCCATGTTTCGTTTGTTACTTCGCAAGTTTTAAGAACTTTACATGTTTAGTCGCTTACACCAGGAATTAAAAGAAAAGGGTATGCTTTCTTTTATCCGGTTAACAAGTCCAAGCCACAAATGGTTGACCTTCAAAACTTGTTACTCTTGTATGACCAAGGCCGAAGCTAATGTTTCCTTAACAACTATGTAGAGGGTTACTTGTTTTATGCGTGATCATCAATAGTGTACAAAAATGGGGTTCGTCCTTAACAATATTCAAGCACAACTAGGACGTGGGTTTGCTAGCTATGAAATTTAATAGAGGAAGTGATGACTTACAACAAAGTTGGCAAGAAAACGAATGTGGTCGATATCGCAAAAGAAAACCCTAACTCTAAACCAAGGAAAAACCCTAGTTTGGCTTAGGAATGAACTCGTTGCCCAAGCTATAACCAAATGCCCACTACGCCTTGTCTTCACTCGTACTTGTAACAACTTGCTGCCTCGTCTTGCTTGCTGGAAATTCGATCAAACAGAAACCCCAAGAGGATGAATAGGGTTTAGGGTTTTTAAGGGTTGGGTATATTAAGGGTACCTGAAATGGCGTGGAAAGTTTTGTATGTGCGTGTATGAATCGAAACCAGAAAGTATCAAAGGGTTTAAGGCTTGAGAGAGTTGATGATTTGTGGTTATGGTAAACTTGTGAAGATGCCATACTTGTCTAAGGTTTTTATAACCGAATATGAAGGTAAGAGAGAAAATCAAGAGAGGTGATCACAAGTTTGTGTAGAGGCAATTGTGGTAAAAGGCTTCTTGGGTTCCATTCGGTCAAAGAACAGTGTATTAAAGGGGAATACTATACAAAGCGTGGAGGCAAAACCGAGAGAAGAGGGCTGCATGAATATCACGAGTATGTGTAGGACTTGGGGAAAAAGGGTATGGGCTTTTATCCAATGGTTCTTAGAAGAAAAAGGGGCCTTGAATTCTATCGTGTTTATCTAGGCTAGTTTGTAGGAGTGTAAATATTTTATTTGTAGATTTTATTTTTTTAGGTTTTAATTTAGTTTCCATAGTCTATATAAGTTAAGTTTGGTGTTGATTGTTAAAGAGAAAATGGTTCCTACATGTTCAAATTATAAATGTGACCATGCGACATTCCTTGCCGAGAGACGTAAAATGATGGCGAATACAACGGTTCAAGTAAAGTCCTATTAGGTTTAGGTTTGCTTAACGGCAACGTTTAATGCTCGCACGATTTTACAAACGAGGTTTATATGAAAGTATTCGCACAATCCTAGTTAATAAAAGAAAAATGAATAAACTAGGATCGAAATATGACCTGAAGAACACGGGGTGTTATATAATGGTCCAATTACGCCATAGTCTTGGCATCACCAAGATCCTTCTCATAACGTTGAAGGTTACGGCGTAACCAAAGCGGTATTGTTACGCCGTAACTATCCCCAAATGCAAATTTTATGTATTTAGTCCAATCTTGGCCATTTCTCGCATATTTCCATTCCAATTACTTGATTAACATGAATTTGTAAATATGAACAAATTCAGTACCATATTCATATAAAAAAACATAAAACAAGACAATAAACAAAGAAATTTGATATAGAAAAGTATAAACTATTAGATGTCATCTAATATCCCTCACTTGAGTTCTACTTGCCCTCAAGTAGAAATCTTTAAATTATTTCTAGAAAGATATCTCCCAAGTTATCTTGGAAGATATGTATTTAAAAAGTACCTAAGCTAGAAAATTTCAAACCAAGCACCTCACGAACGGAAAAACGATTCACACTCATACTCTCACTAATCTATGTGTTACATTTTTGGTGATCACTCAACTGCTCAGGAATGGTGAGTATTCTAGCATAGGCTTGATAAGGATACTATTCTCCACCACTAGAGCCTTGATGCAACAATTCTAAAAGACAAATGGGTGGCACAACATAAAGGCTTATAGGGTGAATCATTCTAAAGGTAAGAATGATTAAGGGTAAGATATAATACATTGGCAAATATTAAATGGGTGAAAACATAAAGACACAAAACAAATAGTTTTGTGAGTCCACACTCTTCCTGTCACTAGTCGCATTCAATCTCATAAGGTAAAATCTGAGGGTCAAGAGTCAGGGGGTCTTCGAAATACACGAGTTAATGCATATAATATGTAGTGTAATGCCTTATAATTTCCATGTAATAACTTAGGCAGGTAAGGCGCATTAACTCAGCCTTTATCATTAATGAAATAAATACGAGTTATAGTGACATAAAAAAAATTAGGCACAAATAACACGTAATATGACCAATTTAATCTTAAAATCTCTCATGTCTATCCCCCCCCCCCCCCCACACTTGAGATATACAATGCCTTCATTGTACAAATATAAACTTAAATAGAAAGGAGAGATAGAAATGGCATGAGTTTAAACATGCTACCGTTTAAATACATCAACACAGATATGTCTAATTAATGCCAGCTAGACAAGGCGAGAATACTAATCAATATACTAAATGGCATATAAGCTAATTAATATTTTACGATCAGCTGTAAACAAACTAAATAAACACTTGCTTGCTTTTTAACACTTCTTCACTCTTTTTTTTGATTTTTTATGCAAGATAAGAATGTAATGAAATAAAAATTACAAACACATATGCACAAAAGCATCCCCCCACTTGAGATCAATTATCTTCTAAACCCGACTTTCTTTAAATACCCTCTATCATGACCCATGACTTTCACCAATAGAACCAAACTTAACTGGCAACTCCCCGACTCTGGACTTAAAGAAACTACAAGGTAGGCTAGGCGATTGGTGTAATAAAACAAACATATAATACGTGTTACCAAAACAAAATGAATGCTCAGATGGGTTTACTAGGTGTATCTTACACTTGTAATGAGTGTAACAAAATGGGCTGAACAAGGGGTTGACTAATCGATGTGAAAAGTCAATATACACAAACATAACATAAATAGATGGGTTGTTTGAGGAAAATCCTAATATTTGCCTTTAATCCTAGCTACACCGATTACACTAAGTTACCTCAGTGCAATGCTCATTTTGGTGGTCTCGAAAAGATATACAATGTCAAGTTATAAAGCCTACTACAGCCACCGACACCCTCATTTTTTATGCATTTATGTATAAGGGAAATCGGAAAGGCTTTATCCTCACATAATGGAAATAAAGGGTAGGTGTGCTTAGTTACGATTAAACTACTTAAGTAATAAAAAACATGCCAAAATTTTAGAAATGAAACATCTTTCACTAAAAATTAGAATAATAAAGGCAAGTAAAATCAAGCAGGTGTCTATTTCTAATCCCTTCCCCCCACTTGAGTCAAACTAAGCATATAGAATTAAAAGTAGAAGAGTAAAACTAGAACCGAAAACTCCCATGGATATCCTCGGTATGATCAAAATCTTGCATGTCCTAGAATATCCTTAATGCATCATCGAGCAACATCCAACACTTAACTCATCTCATTTGGTATGAAACTCAACTAAGCCGGATTCAATGTTTCCTTTCAGCCAAACACCACTTCATGTTGTATCAACCCGAATAACTACAAGAAATTTACCAAAGCATAATTCCAGAAAATACCACATATTGTATAAAATAAAAATACAAAATTAAATAAAATTTGTTGGTGCAACATTGAATAGGATCTCTTTTATGTTTTAATGATGACAAATAAATGTTCGCAAAACGTAAAATAACAAACTATAGCCAAAATCCGTAAAATCAGATTTGCAAGTCTGGCGCGCTGGGCACGCGTCAACGCGTGTCCAGCACGTTGATTTGCGGGTGATTACAAACCGAAGTTTTACAACCCTCCTAGGCAATGTACCTAACCGTTGTAGTGTAGTATAGGTAAAAGTCGGGGGGTTATTATCATTCTCTAGGGGAATAGTTTGGGTAGGCTCGAATCGTATGGTCACTAAGGTCTAGAGGTTGAGAGAAGAGTATTTTTGGTTTTTTTTATATTTTTTAGAAAGCAAGTAAAATCTCGGGTTTTGAAGGGGGTTTTGATTAAACTAATTAACCACTCATAATTCTATGCAAATTGCAGAGAAATAAAGGTGATGAAAAACTCGTATGGTTAAACAAATGTGTTTACCTAATCATGCACTACTCCCTAGTTGTCTTCTACAATTTTATTACCTGCCACCCTCGTAATGGAATGTGTAAGTATTTAGATAATTAAACACATAACTCAGAATCCACCCAAATGGCAAGGTAGTATGAAGACTATTGCGTGGGTATCCTGTAACCTAGCAGCGTTTCCCTAGACGTCTTCGCTATGCAATTAGGAAAGCTAGTTTCCTAAAGCCTAACGCGCACATCATTAAAAAGAAGCAATAAGAAAATATAAACAACTAGGTTTCATGCAATTATAAGCAAACACAGATTATATTAAGCCAAACGTGTAAACTGCAAAGAACAATTAATCAAACAATACATAGACATATCGAAAGATTAAAAGGAATAAAGGACTTCACTTCAATTGAACATGGAATTATGGTGGGTACACAAGGGTTATAAAACCCTAAAAAAATGTCTAAAAACGCAGCTACAAAGTATAGGTTCGATCCTCCAAAGTTTTCCATACAAAACACAAAACTAGGTTTGTATATATAGAGATTAGGTCGCGATGGCGTCGCTTGTTAATTGCGACGCCGTCAACCGGTAGAATCTTCTTTGGGGTTCTTTAATATCGGATACTCTAACGTCGTCGTAAGAAATCTTGACGTCGTCTCTCGATGACTTTGACATCGTCACAAGGAATTGTGATGCCGTTTCCACGCATTGTGTGACAAATCTTGATAATCTTCGTGTAGAGTTGCAATCTTGTCTTGTTTCATCCCAATTTGAGTCCAAGTCACGTATATTTCCTCCAAATGCTAAAATGACAAAAAGAAATGATTAAGCATGATAAATGGAGACATTTGCATGATTTCAGGGGTTAAATGAAGATGACATCAAATAACGTCACTTTTATAGCATCATTTATCCCATGTAATTAACCCATTTTGTATAATTATTACAAAGAATTGTTACTTAATCATTTGTATTTGAGAATTGCAGTAATTATGGAGTACTTGGTAAAAGTTAACTAAAAGGCACGCATTCTAGAGCTTAAACGAAGATATTTAAAGATTACTATTCTAACAACCAATACGCCGTTTCCATCAAGGAAGATACGGCGTATATGTGCCTACACTTTACCAAAGACCATGAAGGAAACAAGATCCAATACGCCATATCTAGGAAAGACCAATACGCCGTATTCAAGCCAATTGGAAATAAAATATTCTGGAAGATATCAAACGTGGTCCCTACTCCAAGAAATCCCCAATACGCCGTATCAAAGACTTTCGATACGTTGTATCGACCTTTTTCCAGACCTTATAAATAGAAAACTCAAAAACGAGTTTTAAGTGTGCTAAATTATATTTTCGATACCTAAACCACAAAAGTTGATTTTCAAAGGAGAAGAAGAGCAGAAGAGGTCTTGCACCGTGATTAATTCAATAGGAAACAACTTGTAATCTCCTATACTCTTGTAATCGTTAAGTTTATGGTCAACCAAATACACGTTCGGTTAAGGTTTCTTTTCTTTAATCGTTCATATATGAAACCGTGTGTATTTTTACAATGACTATCGGCTGATACCTTTAGGTATCAGCCATGTTTATGAAGATTTAATGTTTGGTTTGTTTATATCGATTGCTTAATTTATCGTTGATTGTTGATTATGTTTATCAATTTATACTTGTTTACGTGCTTAAGTATGCGACCTATCATTCAACTGGGTCTAGTCCTACATATTTAATGCGCTGCAACTTCGGTGTTGTTTGGGCGTAGGCTAAGAGTCCGGGATAGCTCTCCATATTGCAACTTATATATCTAGAATCATAGGATCACAAATATTGACCTATCTTTACCAATGGTTTAGTGAGCTTAGTTGGACTAGCAGGTGACCCTAGGATCAACGAGTACGTTCTCGTTCCATTGATAAGGACTCGGACAGTGGACTACTAGTATATAAGATGTCGTTAAGCAGTAAGTGGGTAAAGTCTCCATGAGCTAGGGTTTAACAAGATCACCATTGCTTTAATCCCTAAGATAGATTATAATCAGCAAATAAGGATGCTTTATGCGGATGCGTTTAATTGTGACAGAATTCTACGTGTCTAGGTTTAAGGAAGAAGTACCGCCTTAATCTTAAGAATGATATGCCGCCTCGAGATAAGTAATCATTGCACTAAATAAACAAACCAACGTTCTGATTGGATTAATAATGGTTAATACAGTTTTCTTATATTTGGCTAGACCGCTCTTTTATCTTCTTTTAATTTGCTTGCGTGTGTTTTAGTGTCTTAAGTAGATTTTAGTCACCACAAAACCCGTGCCAGTCTCTTAGGCTGAAAACCCCGCTTATCCGTTAGATTTAGGATTAACATAGGTTTAGCATAGGTTTAACATAGAATAGAATTAACTTAGTTTAAATAACCAAAATATTAATAAATTGAAAGATTGTTTCTCGCTCTTAGTGATCGATACCCTACTTACCACGAATCTACCACCGACCGGGTACACTGCCCGTTAATGTGTTGTTTTTGGTTAAGTCGGCAAAATATAAATTTAAAACTTGAAATCATAAAATTAACACCACGCAACGACACCACATCAAGTTTTTGGCGCCGCTGCCGAGGAGTGAAAATTTAATCTTGATTTTTATTTGATATTTTGGTTTTTAACATTAGATTAGATCTAACCCTTAGGATTAGTATAATTTAGATTAGTGTATAATTCTGTCTTTAATTGTTTGCTTATATTGTTTGTGTGTTTTAATTGTTTGCGTATTTAATTTTTTTTCATAATACATTGTTCTGGTCGATAAACTGATACGGCGTATCCACTTCCATTGGATACGGCGTATCCAACTTTCTATCCAATACAGCGTATTCGTTCAAAAAGATTAATACGTCGTATTCAGTTCCATTGAATATGACGTATTGACTATCTGATATAGAATCAGAATTTGAGATTTCTATTTGATTTTCGTGCCTAATTTTTTTATCTTTCTTCAGAACAAATCCTGCTGATATTTTTACCTTTGTAATAGATCATGCTTATCGGAGCTAGTCGACTAAAGAATGGCAGATAAAGAAAAGAAATCAACTATGAAAGGATTTGAGACTAATGACCAAGCAGATTACTATTCAGGGATTACAAGCATTATGGTTAATGGAAAGAATGCTTATGAGCTGAAAGGAAAATTCCTTGATGATTTGCATAAAAATGCCTTTAGTGGTACTAATGGGGAAGACGCGGTCGAGCATATCGAATACTTTCTAAAAATTGTTGACCCAGTTGATTTACCGAATGTAAATCAGGAAAAACTTAGTGTTGTTGTTTTCCTAATCTCATTGGTTGGAGATGCATGGAGATGGTTTGATAGAATTAAAGGATCAATTACTAGTTGGGTCGATTTAACTAATAATTTTTTTGGAAAATACTATCCGCCTTCCCGCACTGGCAAAATTAACACACCGATAATTAAGTGGGACCCTACTAATCCGGAGTTCGAAAATTGGTTGGCCTCAAAGTTTGTGAACTTTATGACGATGGATATATTCACTAAAGGAGCATTGTGGGATTACTGGAAATTGGGAAGCAATGAAGTTGAGCTAATAGATAAAAAGACTTTTGATCTTGAAGAAACTAATCAGGATGATGAACAAGAAATCGGTGAAATTTTTAGGATTGAAACAAACTTGATCGATTATGAAACACCGTTGTGCGAAAAATTCAAAGAGTTCAATTACCTACTCAAGATAGACCCGGATGTCCTTACTAATGATATTGTGGGATTCAAGACTTATGACGAATACAAGGATGATTGGATTTATAAATGGAACAAAAACGTGCCATGGGTACACGAAAAGCCATGGATGGAGAATGGAGTATGGAAAGAACCAAGTACAGGTAAACATCAGTGTAAGCAATTTAATAATAAAAGTGGGTATTCGGAGTAGCCTACCTGTAGCTGGAAAGAAGATGGATATTGTAATGGAGGAAACATACCAGGAGCTTACATAGTAGGAAATACACTACGTTACTAAGATTTAGAATGGTACGATGCTTTGAAGAATAGCAAGCTGAAAGAAGAAGCTTTAAGAAATAAGGCTATCATAGAAGGATTAATCAATGAAGATGTTGAATCTAATGATGGTTGGAAAAGTTGGGACGACTTTGAAAATACCAACGGTGATCGTAATGAATGGAGATATAAAAATGAACATAAAGATGATGAAAGATATGAGTTATGTGGTAATGAAACTCATGAGTTGCCGGTTTCCAATATAAGAAGATTTGAGATGATCAAGTATTCATTCGAACAAGACAAAGAGTATGTTGCTATTAAAGAAAATGAATACAAAGATTTGACGAGTACAAGCGAAGATGCATGTCGAGCATACCAAGAAATATTTTGCATGATAGACGAATGATAGATGGTAACAAGAATGGAGTATTGAAGCTGAAGGAAGGGATGGATGGTAACAAGAATGGAGTAATGAAGCTGAATGAAAAGTCTAACTTAAAGACTAGCTGAAACAAAAGTGCTTCCCGGGAGACAACCCGGATTGTTATTTATTTTTATCGAGTCTGTCTTCCCAGACATTAGTGCGGCGTATCTGCTCCATACCATATGGCGTATTGAATGTCTGGATGTTATCAGTCCTTTATTTTTATGCACTTTAAACATTATTGTCAGTTTTGTCAATACGACGTATTCATGCACATGATACAGCGTATTTAATAGACTGACATGTATTTAGATACTTTTTACAGGTTTTTTGATACGGCATATTCCAATTTATGGATACGGCGTATTGGTCTCCTGTACAGTTCATTTAGCTTATTTAAATTAACCGTAGATACCCGAGATAGGATTTTGCATGTTTTTCCTATATTTTGCACAGGGCCTCGCTACAAAGAAATCGACGAAGTTGGTGAAATATCAATCATTTGGAATCCTATGTGTGATTGTAGTGATGCTGGAATACAGACGCATGTTTAACATGCATCCTTGCTCATAAAATCAACTTGGAGAATCTATCGAGCAAAATATCAGGGAAGTTTCTCATTCTAATTCTTTTAAATTCTCGTTTTTAAAGTTTTATCTATACAACGAGGATGTTGTATAATTCAAGTGGGGGGATGGGAATTAGAATGTATACTTGTGCTATTTTTTTACATAAAATGCTTAAATTATGCTCAAATTAAAAAAAATCAAGCATGCTTTTGTGAAATTACTTGATACATAACCTGCACACAATAGCCCATATTAGATATTGTGAGGATTTAACCTTATCCGTTTCTAAACGTTTACCCAAATTCCACAAATATGAGTATGCCGGTGATGTTGTAGACTTTAGAACTTGGCTTGGTATATCTATTCGAGTTCACAATAATGAGTACTATGGATTTAGATGGAGTAACTTTTTTAAATTGATAAATTTCTAGGATTACACCCAAAAAGCCTTTATATGTTGTTTTATTAACTAACTACACTGGTTAGTTAAATACCCATATTAACCCTTTGTTTACTCTCATCTTAAGAGTAAGATACCCCTAGAAAAACCAATAGAGCCAATACTTTAGGAATTACACCAACTGTTTGTTTTGTTACATCTTTACACCTTAGCCTACCCTGTTAGATTAAGTCCATTTATTAGTTGCTAGTTGCTTAAAGTGTAAAGTCTGTATTTCCCGAGTCTTGTGTCAATTTTCTATATTTGGTACGATTGGGAAGAAATTTGCACATTGCAAATGGGAATGTATAAAGTAGTCAAAACTCATGTATTTTTACTACCAACACAATTATTGGTACGTCCGAAGAATGAAGAATTATCGAAGGAATTATCCGAAGTTATTATGATCGTGAAGATGGTGAAATTACCTCGAGTTTCGTAGTATAGTAATCGAAAAAAATATATTAGAAAAACGCAACAAAAAAGAGGAGGAAAGTTTGAAGATAATCGTATCGCAAAAGCGTATACCTAAGGAATTATATGAAGGATCGATTATTCGTTGATACGTCTTGTGAGTCAACAATGTAAAGTTTTGTATAAAGTGGTAGATATCGCCACTTGTCTTGTAAAAGTATGTAAAGTATGGGATGATTGAGAAGTTGACCGTTACGGGAACGCCAACTCATGTTGTTGTTTTTTATCAATGATCAAGAAGTTTGTAAATAGTTGTGTCTTAATCATGGTTATAGTGGGGAAAAAGTGTCTAGCAACTTATATCTTGGACCTAGTCTATTTGTTTCGTAATTTTTGTTTAACAACAATTTAATTCCCTTTCCTAATCATTAGCCATGAGTTTTATGCGAATGAGGATGTGTACGACCATGCATGTCTATTCCGTCGTTATGGCCATGTATGCATGTCTCAGCTGCCTTGTTGGTTTATTACTATTGGTGAAAGTTAGAAGATCCCTACCCTATATCATTCTTCATCCTAGCCCTTGGTTAAACTCGAATGAGGATGTGATCAAACACACATGTCTATTCCGTAGTTACAGCAATGTATGTGTGCTTCAGCTGCCTTGTTGGTGTGGTACTTTTGGTGAAAGATTGTAGAATGATCAACCCTAAGCCTTATAATAAAAACTCATTTACCTTTATAAGCTTGTTACTCCTTAGCTTTGGTAGTGGAGATGTGTATTCTTGCCAAGCCTACAATAGAATACTCATCACGACCGAGCAATTGAGCGAATTAGTTACATGTTACCACATAAATTAGTTGAGTGATTTGAGTGTTTTCATCTACCTATTTCGTGAGGTGTTTGGTTGTGTACTTGTAATAGATTGAATAAATGCTTAAACAGAAAAATCCTTAGGGATACATTTTTATAAACTTCTAAAGGCTACTTGAGGACAAGTAGGATTCAAGTGGGGGGATATTTGATGACATCAAATAACATCACTTTTATAGTATCATTTATCCCATGTAAATAACCCATTTTGTGTAATTATTGCAAATAATTGTTACTTAATCATTTCTATTTGAGAATTGCTGTACTTATGGAGTACTTGGTGAAGATCAGCTAAAAAGCACGCATTCTGGAGCATAAACGAAGAAATATGAAGAAATTGATTCTGTCATCCAATACGCCGTATATCAAGGAAGATAAAGCGTATTTGTGCCTGCACTTCACTAAAGACCACGAAGGAACAAGATCAATACGCTGTATCCAGAGAAGATCCATACGCTCTATTCAAGATATAGTAATAAAATATTCTGGAAGATATCGAACGTGGTCCCTACTCCAAGAAACCCCCGATACGCCATATTAACCTCAATCAATACGCCGTATCAACCAAATTCTAGACCTTATAAATAGAAAATCTAAAAATGGGTTTTTAGTGTACTAAATCATATTTTTGATACCTAAACCATAAAAGTCGACTTTCAGAAGAGAAGAAGAGTAGAAAAGGTCGAGCATACCAACTAATTCTATAGGAAACACCTTGTAATCTCCTATACTCTTGTAATTGTTTAGCTTTTGGTATCATTCGTTAACTCGGTTAGTTTACCTTGGCTAAATTATTAATCTTGTATTGATTATGATGTTTGAAGGCTAATACCTTCGGGTATTAGCCATTATTATTAAGATTTGAATGTTTGGTTTTGTTTATATCGATTGCTTAATTTATCGTTGATTGCTTGTTTATGTTTATCAGTTTATACTTGTTTACGTGCTTTTGTATGCGACCTATCATTCAACTGAATCTAGTGATACGGACCAAGTAATCTAGATGCCGGGATGGGTCTCCATATAGTAATTTATACATATAGACCAATAGGATCACGAATAATGACCTATTGTTGGGCCATTCATTGCCCACTGATCTTTCACTTAGGATTTGAATACAAAATAACCTAAGTGTAAATATCCTTTAACAATTCAAGGTCACTGAGTGAATAGTCGCTCAGTGAGTTACCTTCAAGATGCTCAACCTGAGTCTACAAGAAAGACTCTAGCATTCAGTGAGGCGGTACTCAGTGAATGAAGCTTGAGCCAAAGAAGAAGGTGATAGGTTCAGTGAGTTGTGGCAATAGACTCACTGATCCCCATACGATCTCTAAAAACTAGAAGACCCTGAAGATAAGAGACTGAAGAATATGCAGGATAGTTTGAAAGCAGATAAGTCCAAGCTCTTATCTCCTAAATTCAACTTATCTTGAAGAGGGTATAAGACAAGTTCAGTGTCAGGACTGAACTTAGGAAGAGCATTTGTCCCATACTTAGAATAGAAATTGTAATAAAGACAAAGCTGTATAAATGTACTAGCGTATTAGAATTGGGATTAGTGCTTATCACCCATGTAGGTATGACCCTACCTTGGTAGTATAAATAGAACTCTTGTAACAGAGTAGATGTTAAGTTTGTACATTCAAAGTCGTAACTTTCACAAACACACATCTACTCCTCCAAATCTACTAAGTCCCTGAGCAAGCTCAGTTGGTTAGCATAGTAGTTAGCTTTGCATAACACTTTAGGTTTATGCAAAGTTATTAGTGAGGAGATCACACACACACATTGTGTCTTTTACTTATTAGTTGAAAAGTTAAACGTTGAAAAGTTATTTTTGTGTCTTTTACTTATTAGTTATATTTACGTACACAAATCTTTTCAAAAAACAAATTGTTTACTTTACTTGCTAGCCATGAGTTAGTTAATGATAACTTTGTAGTTATTGTTCACTAACTAAGTGGGAACAACAAGTGGTATCAGAGCCTCAGGTTTGGCTATTCTATTTTATAAGCTATGTATATACGGAAAACCTAAGAGTTTTTGAAACCTAAGGTCCGTGAGTCCCGATACTAGTCTCTGTGGGGTGTCAAAAGCCTGGTCACTTAATCGCAAGGTTGGGATGTGCCGAGACGAAAGTCGCTACATGGGATGATCTCGCCTTCAAACTCATTATTCTCGGGTGGAACGTGAAACATAGAATTTTGCAAAACATTGATCCATGGTTGAAATTCAAAATAGCACATACACTTAAGATATAATAATTGTCGGGAGTGAAAAGTTTACAAGTTGCAAATATGAGTAGTGTTAGCATCTTAACTCATAATTAACGGTGATTTTGTTTTAAGCTTGGTTTGGAATAAGTGAAAAGTCGAGGACGATGAATTTATCCTTTTTGGGGCATTCTCGGATCGAAATGCATCTTGTTCTATGATCCCTAAGAGTTATAAAATAACGAAAGTCAAATAAGGTAGTTAGTTGCTTAATATGAAAACTACAAAAAAAAATGGAAAATACAAAAATATATGTAGGAATAAGTGTATATATTTAAAAATGGTAAAGACGGGGCTTTTCGAAACTTATGAGTCTTTAATTCCCTTGATGAACACTTTGCTACTTTTCAAGGTTATTAGTCAAGGGGGATCGAGATTCTTAGTTTTCTAAGTGCTTACTTCATAGCATTGCGTGAGGACACGGCAATGTCTTAGTATGGGGGATTTTGGTACGCGTTTAATTACACATACCTTTCACCATTAAAATCGAACTTCAAATGACCAAAAACGTACCAAAAATACATTGTATTTGTATGTTTTCAGTTATATTGTGCAGGAAACGGATATCCGACAAAAGGACGAAAAATCAAGCAAAAACGGACAAAACCAAGCACGGAATGGAAAAGCGTGGAAAAGCCAAAGTCAAAGTCAACCCGGAAAAGTCAACTGTCAAAACCGGAGCCGACACCGAAGAATACTTAATGGGCCCACCCGAACCCATCTAATGGGCCGGATAAGCCCATTAGTATATTTAATAAAGATTTTAAAAGGCCCAAAGTCCAAATCTTATAACCGGCCCAAACACCATTAAAAAGCCCAATCCCTCAAACTGCCCGTTAACCATCAACACTTGTAACTTAACCCTCGTTAGTCCTCATTGGACTAACTTTGCAAAACCCCATATAACTTTAAGGGGCTTAATCTGCCATGCCCCTAAACTTTCACTCCCACAAAGACTACTTCTGCAACGAAACATATATGAATGAGGGACCTTTCTTGCCCAATCCCAAAACATCTCCCCTGTCCCTTTTATATCTTTGTTTCCCGCAAAACTCAAAACCCCACCACTGTTCACCATCCCCAAAATCTCTCCACACTTGTAACAAACCAACAAAAACCATAACTCTCTTCCCCCAACTTATAAACAGACAAGAGCCAGCTTGGCAATCCTCCCTCACCCTATTGGATATCAAAAAGAAGGGCTATGATCAATTCGACTTGGGCACCAAGCATAATTAAGGGCCAAGATCAATTTTGTGATTCATCTCACACAACAAACACACGACTGGAAGCACTCTTAGAGAAAGCACAAGAAACCCTAGTTATGTTAGTATAAATAGACTAGTATCTGTCTTTACATATCTGTCATTTAATTCTTGCATTTTACTTAATGAAATTTACAATTTTATTCTAAATCTTTGTCATTTACATTACTTGTTTCTTAATACTGTTTTACAAAAGCTCTTTTATAAGTTTTTAAGACATTAAAAACTATTTGAAAAGTTCTTTTCATTTTCTGTCAAAAATAACAAAAATCCAAAAAAATCATAAAAAATTGTCCAAGAAGAAAGCAAGGAGCATGGTTAATATTGGATGGCCATGGTTTTAGAGCTTATGGTAAGCAATAGGTTCTGTTTTTAAGCTTTTGGGAAAGCTTAATATCATTGCAAAAAGCCAGGATCCTTGTAAGTTTCTCTTTTAAATTTTGGTTTAATTTCACTGTAGCATAGCTTATTTTCAGCTTATTTATGTCTCTTTGTGCTTATTTGTGTTTAGTTATGCTTATGAATGCCTTTTAGTTGCTTTTGTGTGATTTACTTGTCATTTGCCTTTAACTGCCAATAGTGCTTTTATAGTGCTTATTGCTAGAGTGCTTATTTTGTTGCTTATTTGTGTTATCTTATTACTCATGTTTGCTTATCTTTGTTTGTTTGCTAACTATTTTTGAAAACATAGGCTTAAATCTTTGATAATTGTTTTAAAAAAGTGTTTTTAAAAATCCTAAGGGGTGTTTGGCACAAGGGCCAAAATGGGTCATTCTGGGTCAAAATCCTTTTGGGTTATGGTGTGAGTTTTAACCACCCTTTTTGAGTAGATTTCAAACTGATTTTCAAGTCTCAAGTGCCTAAAAGTCTGTTTTTAAGTTTTTATAAATGGTCTTTGAAAACTGTGTGACAAAATCAGTTGGCACATGCTTATTTGATTAAGTTGTTGAACCTGCTTTTTGAGTCAAGTTTCTGAGTCCTTTTTAGTGTCAAAACATAATAGGTTAAGTGTCTTAAGTTTTCTCTTGTGTCTTTTAAAAACCTGTCAACTTTTGTAGGTATTTTTCATAGTTAAAACTGCCAATTTTCATTTTCAGTTATCAGATTGTTAAACTTCTTTTTAGACCTTAAAATTTTGAATATAAGCTCATTAGGAGCTTGTGTCCATCTGTTTTAACTTACCTTAAAATTTTAAGCTTATTTGCCAGCTTATTTTTAAGCTAGCTTTTTGCCCTTTTTCTTTGAGAAAATCTCCCCTGGTGCAAAACCCGTTTTTCTCACCCCTTTTTCTTGCTTATTTGTTAAGTAAAACCCTAGGTTTCTTTGCTTTTCTAGAAAGCCTATAAGTAGCTCTTTAAGCTCCTATAAGTCAGAAAGCGAAAAGTCCCTCTAGGCAGCTTTTTTTTAAGCTAGAAAATGTCCTTTTGGGCTTTTCACCTAACAGTACTAACTCCAAGTTAGTATTGTTGAAGCATTTTTGCTTATTTGAAGCTTATTAGTTTATTATTTCTGCTTATTTAGGATTAGCCTAGCTTTTTAGAGTAGATTAAGCTCATTTCAGCTTATTATCTTTAGTTTAGAGCTTATTTAAGCTTACTTGCCTTTTTAGAGTAAATGTTAAGTGTTTAGTAGTTTTTTTTAGCTTATTTGCCATTCCAGCTTATTTTAGTTGCTAACTTTTGTTCTAAAGTGCTTATTAGATATTGCTTATTTGTCTATCTTAGCTTTTACTAAGTTTTCATTTGCTTATTTGCCTAAAACTGCCTAACAGTTAGCAACTTTTTAGTCTTAGTATAAAATTAGCAAACTGTTTCTTATTCTAGCTTATTTCGTGCTTATTTGAAGGTTACAAAAATTTTACTTTTTTTTTAAAGTTGCTTATTTTTTGCTTCTTCAAAAAGTTGTAAAAAAAATGAGAAATAAAAGTGTTGGGATTAGGGGAGACCCCGAGTGAGCAAGACTCGAACTCGGGACCTCAACCCCATCAACCAACACTTTTATAACAACACCTCTACCGCTGTGCTACAATAGCTCATCCGGTAGAGGTTTGCTTTGTTAATTATATAAGGCCATTTTAGCCCAATAAGCCCATAAGCTGTTTTAGCTTATTACGGCTTATTTATAAGCCCAATTTTCTAGCTTTTATTTTTAATAGAACCAGGACACCTTAATCCATTTTTCTGTATTTTTTAGAATTTTTTATAATCGTTTAGTATTTTTTATCATTTATTTTCTTTAGGTTAGTATTTTTTATAATTTATTTTCTTTTAATTCGTATTTTAATTATAATAAATTATTTAAACAGCAAAAAAATATTTTCATTTTTTGAAAATTTTATTTTATCAGTCTTCACTTAGGAAAAATAGAAAATCTTTGTAGGGTCATTTTTGCAAAAATTTTACTTTTTAAAAAGAACGGGTTTTCGACCCGCGTTTTTGTTTTCTCTATTTTTGAGCTCGTTTTTTTAGCTCCGTTTAATCTAGTCTTTTTATTCTTCATTTTTAGTCACATAGAGTAGATTAGAAGTAAAAAAAATTTGTAGGGTTAATTTTTAAGAATTTAGGTTTTTGACCCCTTGTTCGGGGCTCTTGTTCTCGTTTTTTAGTTTTATTTCATAATTTTTAGGGTTTTTCAGTTTAATTTCGCAATTTTTAGGTTTTTCTCAATCGTTTTTTGCTTATTGTTGATTAATTTAGCTTTCTAAACTCCCAAATCATTAATCTCATTCAAACTCCAATTTTCCGACTGTACCGATTTTCAAGCACAGCCTCGTTGGGGATAAACGACCCGGGAATATTCTATACTACTTCTCGGTTTCATTGATTATTTTTAGATTATACTTATTATATATATTTTATTATATATTATATATATAAAGGTGTTAGTTTAAAAACCATTAATCAATTTTTGGCGCCGCTGCCGGGGAAGCTGTGAGTCGACTATCCGTACTGTTTGAAACCTAGTTTTTGAAGACCCTTCATTCTTGAAGTTATTTGTTTTTTTTAAACCCTAAAAGTACAAAAATATTTTCATTTTCTTTTTAGTATAATTATCATTTAAAGAAAAACTAAAAAAAAGAAAACCAAAAAGATAAAAACATTGTCTTTAATTATCAATAAAAATCAATCAAGTTGGTAAAAGAACACCAACATATAATACTTTCAACTGAAGTATTATCCATTAATAAGTTCCCGAACCAAAGAATCAAAAACTTACCTTTTGTGTCACTTGCGAGGTACGGTTCACCTTTTAAAAGATAAACAAACTCAAAGAGGGGTATAAGGCGGGTTGTTCCTTGGAACTACGACCCTAAAGGAAAAAGGTTTTTAATAGCTTCGCGCTTTCCTATTCCTCCGCTCCTTTGTGCGTTTTTCTTTTCGAAGAGTTACCGAGAAGCTTGTCGATTATTAGGTTTAAGTTGTCTTGTTTCGTTGTCCGTTATTAAAATAAATTGTGAATTTACTTTTGATAAACCAAAAAGAACAAAAAAATTAGTGTAAATTTTCTTTTTTAGTGCATGCGCACTCGTTCCCAATCTCGTAATCTTCACCATCAACAACAACAAGCCCCACCACCTGTTGTTGAACCATTTAATCTTGAAGAACCGATTGAAAATCCAGCTCCTCCCCTAGGTCCGATGGCTGATAACCGGACTATGGCTCAATTGCTCCAAGCACCCACCGAGGGGTACGAGGATGCAATTGTAATTCCTGAAATCAATGCTAATTTTGAGTTGAAGCATGGTTTGATCATGTTGTTGCACCTTTTAATCTTGAAGAACCAAATTTGAAAATCCCACCTCCTCCCCCACCTACCAATGGATGATCAACGAACTTGACTATGGCTCAATTGCTCGAAGCACCCACCGAGGGTTACGAGGATGCCATCGTTGTGCCCGAAATCACCGCGGACAACTTTGAGCTTAAGCACGGTTTGCTTACCCTCGTTCAAAACAAGCAATTCTTTGGACATGACAAAGAAGACCCTCATGCTCACATTCGATATTTCAACAAGATCACTTCTACGATGAAGTTCTCGAACGTCCCGAGTACGTCGGTAAAGCTTATGCTTTTCCTATTTTCTCTCGAGGGGGCCGCCCGGATTTGGCTTGAGAAAGAACCCCCTCGATCGATTCTAACATGGGATGATCTTGTTTCGAAATTCATCAACAAATTTTTCCCTCCTTCTAAAACAACAAATCTTCGAAATGAAATCACGAGATTTCAACAAAGATTTGATGAGACGTTTTATGAAGCATGGGACCGATTCAACGATCTTCTTCGGGCATGTCCACATCATGGATTTTCATAATTGCATCAACTCGATACATTCTACAATGCCTTGAACTCTAATGATCAAGATTCGTTAAATTCCGCCGCGGGTGGTAACTTTTTGGATAAAATGCCTCGTGATTGCCTAAGAATCATTGAAAGCAAATCCAAAGTTTGTAATTCACGTAACAAACCAGTTGTTGCAAAAGTGAGTTCGAGCTCTTCTACCCCCGGTATTTCTTCCGATGTTGCTGAACTGAAAGATATGGTGAAAGCTTTACTTCTTGATAAGAAATCCCAAGCTCCCACTCCCGTCAAAGTGGTCGAGGAAAGTTGTGTTACTTGTGGTGGTGCTCATTCGTACCAAAATTGTCCCGCCACCAATGGCAACGTTTATCATGACAATATTCAAGAGTACGTCTCTCAAGCCGCCACAGCTAACTACAACCAAGGAAATACCGGTTATCGAGCCCCGATTTCAAATCAAATTCGACCTCCCGGTTTTCCTCCCGTTCAAAACAATCATAATGTGCAAAATCAAGGAAATAATCAAAACCGTTACAACCAAAACCGGGGAAATTTTAATCAAGCTTCAACTTACCAACCCCCGGTTCATCAAGGTCAAATCTATCGACCTCAGGTTATTCAACCTCCTGCTTATCAAGCCCCAGCTCCTCAAATTCAAGGTGTATCGAAGGAAGATTTTCAAGCCTACGTAAAGGCTAATGATGCTGTGATGAGGAATATGCAAACTCAAGGTCAAAACATGCAAAATCAATTGACCAATTTGACGGAAATGCTTTCCAAATTTGTCACTTCCAATACCGCCTCTACTTCAGGTTCGGGAACTCTCCCAAGTAACACCGTTACTAACCCAAAGGAGGACTTGAAAGGTATTACCACCCGAAGTGGTGTTGCTTACAAAGGACCCACGATTCCTACTACTTCTCCTAAAGTAGTGGAACGTGAGACCGAGGTCACAAAGGACACGATGCCTCCTACTAATAACGGAAGCACCGAAGACGTCCAACCTCCGGTTGTCCCTGTTGTCCATCATGAATCAATCTCCGAGCCCGTAATTGCTCCCGTTAGTGCTCCGATGCCTAACCAAAAAACATCAATTCCATTTCCTTCAAGAAGAAATGATGAAAGGCGCCGTGAAAAAGCTAACGACCAAATTGAGAAATTCTACGAAATCTTTAGAGATTTGAGTTTCGAAATTAGCTTTACGGATGCTTTGATGCTTATGCCAAAATTCGCCTCGACTCTAAAAGCTTTAATCGGAAACAAAGAAAAGTTGAGTGAAATGGCTAGAACTCCATTGAACGAGAATTGCTCGGCGGTCATCCTCAACAAGTTACCGAAAAAACTTGGAGACCCTGGCCGATTTCTTATTCCATGTGAATTTTCCAGGATTAATACATGCAACGCCTTGGCCGAGTCTCGCGCGAGCATTAATCTTATGCCATATTCCGTATGGAAAAATCTCTCTCTTCCCGAACTAACCCCGACTTGCATGACGCTAGAGCTAGCGGACCGTTCGATCTCTGAACCGATCGGTATCGCCGAAGACGTCTATGTAACGGTGGGAAAGTTCCAGTTTCCAGCCGATTTCGTGGTCGTAGATTTTGAACCAGACCCCCGAGTACCTTTAATTCTCGGGAGGTGTTTCTTAAAGACCAGTCGTGCATTGATAGATGTGTACGAAGGTGAAATAACCCTTCGTGTTGGCAGAGAGGCCATCACATTTAATCTGGACCAAACTTCGAGATACACGGCTAATTACAATCATATGACGGCGAACCGAATCGATGTCATTGAAATGGCCTGCGAAGAGTACTCTCAAGAAGTTCTTGGTTTCTCAAATGTGATCTCAAGTGGCAATCCCACTCCTTACTATGATCCAATCGTTTCTACTTCTTCTCCGACTTTAACTCCATTCGGGGACAGTGATTTTCTCCTTTTTGAGGAAGCCGACTCTTTTCTTGCTATAGAGGATGATCCAACTTCACCGGAAGTTGATCCAACGTATTATGAAATCCAAGATCTGGACTCAACTAGGGTATGATAACATTGATTGAAAATATGCAGCGGAATATGAAGAACACAATCAACATTACTAATAAGGTTTTCTTTATTCAAACATGATAAAGAAACTATTACTACTACTAACACACTGCTCTAATGCGTTTCGAGACTTGCTCATTGGAGAAGTCTGCTAATGTATGGATGCGTTGTAACCTAGAAACGCTACCCTCTTTATATTAATAAAGCGGGAGGTTTTCAAGAAACCCTAGCTTACTAACAAAGCTACCTAACTATTACATAATGGTCCTTATTAATTTCAAAAGAAAAACATATTAAATTAGAAACTAATTAATTGACAATTAATCATTAACATTAATTTTGACTAAATCACATTAATGTTTTGACTAATCCTATATCTTCAACATTAATGTGATTTCCAATCAACATTAATAATCTATCTTGTTTTCCCTTCTTTAGCATATCTTGTTTCCTTTTGTTTCTTCTTTCTCATTCTGTTTATGGGTTGGTGTATCATCAAATCTGTATTCCTAACACTCATCCCCTATATGATATACAAAACAATCTGCATGAAGAAACAAGGGTATAACATTCATCACAATATAGAACTGCACAACAGAAATCTTCTTCCCCTTTTGTAATCATCTAATAGGGGTCCTTGTGCAACTCGTAAACGCTTCCCCCAGTGATGCAGTAATGTTAAGTATATCAACAATAAAGCTTCCCTTAAATAGTAACTCACCGTTCTCATGAATCTTGAACTCAGTACATAGATCAAATCTTCCTTCAGTGCGAAAAAGACATGCTTTTTACAATATCATGTAATAAAAATGTCTTTTGAAAATTCTTTTAGACATATTAGCATGGCGATCACATACTATCGGCCCGCTAGTCTAGTGAGCTCCGTCGCATCAACGACCAGTATCTAGATCCAAATGTCAAGGGCCTGAATCGTCATCATACTCGACCAAATATTTGTAAAGGAGCGTGTAACTTTTCCAATCAAGAATTATAGCATAAACTGAACCTCCAAAATGAACCATACACATCCTCATTGTTCAAGATCCAAGGGCGTCTGTGGACCCAAAATATATGTGTTTTAAAAAATTACAGAAAAATAAATACATAGGAAAACCTTATAAACCCTAGATCAAGAGCCACGAGGCTCTAATACCAATTGTGAAATCCAAGATCTGGACTCAACTAGGGTATGATAACATTGATTGAAAATATGCAGCGGAATATGAAGAACACAATCAACATTACTAATAAGGTTTTCTTTATTCAAACATGATAAAGAAACTACTAACTACTACTACTACACGCTCTATGCGTTTCTAGACTCTCATTGGAGAGACTATCTATGAATGGATCCCTGTAACCTAGACGCCTACCCTCTTTATATAATAGAGGGAGGTTACAAGAAACCCTAGCTTACTAACAAAGCTAACTAACTATTACATATTAGGTCCTTATTGTTTCAAAAGGAAACATAATACAATTAGGAAACAAATTAATTAACATTAATCTTCACATTAATGTTTGACTAATCTATATCTTCAACATTAATGTTGATTTTGTAACGTCTCAATCAATCATTAATCTTGGTCTTGTTTCCTTCTTTAGGATATTGTTTCCTTTTGTTTCTTCTTTCTTTA